>JAQHUG010000781.1:38682-51898 GCA_028555095.1 Dicrostonyx torquatus | reverse complement strand
TTGGCTAACTCTTACATCTTGAATCAACCCATTTCTAATAATCTGTATGTCACCACAAGGTAGTGGTCTTACCAGAAAAGATTCAGCATGTCTGACTCTGGCGATTTCATGGCGGCTCTCACACTTCCCTTCCTCCCAGCCTTATGTCCTATCTATTCCACCCACCTAAGGGGCTGCCCTATCAAAAGGCTAAGGCAGTTTCTTTATTAACCAATGAAAGCAACCCAAATACAGAAGGACCCTCCTACACCAATATCTCCTTTTGTTATTATTAATTTCCAAATGAAAACACCATGAGGAGGTTTAAAGAATAAATGTACTATCTATCTTCTTTCAGTGGCGAATCTTCAAGTAATGTCTATCTGTTCTCTTTTGTACTCAATGACACAAAGTTTCATTCTCATCAGTGTTGACCATAGGGAACCCATGAATTCATGAGATTTATTTATAGAAAATAAATAAGTTCTTTCTGATGAGAGTGTGGTGATACAGAGCTAGTCAGTATGTATGAAGATAATTTGTCACTACCTAAATAGATATCCCATCCCACCTTTAAAAATGTTGTCGTTATCTTCTCATTTTAAAAGGTTTATTAATACTTAAGATGTCTTGCTGTTGTTATTTTGGTTTGCCATAGTTGAAGGTAAAAGCTGGCTGCTGTTTAATTTAACAGATAGTACAAAATCTATGTGTTGGATCTTCAAATATATTCTACTTGATTTATTTTTTTAATGAGGCTTTCTTCTTTAAAAAAAATCCTTATAATCAGTAAAATATTTCTTTATGTATATGCTTTTATATAGGTGTATGTACATATATATCACATTTAAAAGCACAGATATATTTGTATATGAATGTATGATTATATTGCAATATGAGTAACATATCTTGGTTTTGGAGCAATAATATCTTAAATGTAATTGATAACCTTAAGGGATACAAACCACAGTGTAGAACCACAGTTAGGGTAAGTATCAGGAAGATACCATTTTGATCAGAATGTTGTGATTTCTTATATCTTGTACGTAAATGTGGACATTAAATTTATATGTAAAACCTCAAGTTAATTGTACCACAGAAGTATTCTGGAGCATAGTAATTTTTTTTTTTTTACCTATGTGGTCACATTGATTAAATACGTATTTGTTTTTAATATAAGTTTTTAATTTTGGTATTGCTATGAATAAAATAAACTAGGGCCAAGTCAATAGTTTTAGTTTACAGAAGTATTTCCATATATTTATTGTTTTATTAGGTATATGATGTGAAAAACAAACCATAACTCTGTATGGACAGTTTCAACATAAATAACATGAAAGAAAAATTATACTAAAACCAGATTTTATGTCTAGGTCTTATTAGGATTAGATTTTTATAATTTTCATAGTAAAAGGGAAAGTTAATGTATGGTACTTCAGTAAATGTATTATTAGTTTGTGCAGAAACAAAAGCAGACACTCAGAACAAATGAGCATGAGGGCAAAGAATATTTTTCTCACATAGAGGAAAACTGGCTTGGACTTCCAGTTGGAATTAGCAGTGAGACCCAGTAGGGCCTGCCACAGTAGTACTTTCCTGCCTACAGCTTCTCTCACACCTGTCAGTTCATCCTCTAAGTCTCTGTTGGGATTTGTGAGTTTTAATTGGAGTCTGTTAGGAAGCTAGTAATTATGTCAGGCAAAACGTATTAATGTTAAAGCAAAAGAAAACAAAACACTAAATTTTACAAAATAAAGATCTTTGAGATCTGAAAACTTTTCCATGAACCAATATAAAATGGGTGTTGGGAACCTTTGGATTCAATGAAACCATGAACTTCAATGGTGGCCACCATTTTGGCTTATTCCAAAATGTGGTGACATTAACCAGGATGGTGCTGTATTCGCATGGCATATGCTTTTTTTTAATGATACCATTAGTAAAATTGGTAGCCAAGTCATATGGTTGTCCCTATCTTGATGAGGATCCTCAAGTTATTTGTGCAATGAATAAAGGTGATAGTCTCTGTTCAGGTTGAACTCAGCTGCAGGGTAAAATAATCACATATACTATCAGGGCATTCAAGATTCTTGTGTAATCTACTTCACTTTGGAGGTAAGAACATAGTGAAGGCATAGAGAAAAGACAGGAAGATGAGAGACGATATAAAATCAGAGCACACAAAACCCCCAGAGGATTCAAGTCATAACTGTAAGCTGATAAGCCATAGGAAGCTCATTCTGCAATTCTGCTGTTCATTGTTTGGTTCTCAAAACGGAGAGTGAAATGGCAATCAGAGTGAGGCAGGGTTGTTTCAAAGAGATGTGGGTGGGTGGGGTAACCTCAAATAACTCACATGTTCAGATCCAATGTTGCCTTGAGATTAATGCATGAAACACAGGCAGACATCCCCATAAGCATCGTTTTTCCTTAATTAGAGCTGTAGTCTCTCCATCTATGTACAGACAGATTGAACGTGATGTTCACTGAAGGCTGCAAGATTCCATCTGTAGGTTATTTTACTAAAGTTCCAAAGAATTGGGGAGTTTTGTATGTGTTTCTCCTTACCAGAAGATTCCACAGGTAATATCAGTTCAAGTCAACTTTCTTGTCCAGAAATTTAGATCCATTTGAGTCTTTTTAGTAATAAATAACCACTCGGTATATACACCAGCATTCAAATTATAAACATTATCATGATGACAAAATTATTGTTGGTAGATATAGAGCCATTGAATCACACTGTTAGATAGTATGCTCTGACTCTCTTTCATAAATATTGTAATCCTTCCATGCAGGTTCAAGGCAAGGAACTACCAGTTTTCTTTGGCCTTCATATTTGCCATTGAGGAGATCAACAGAAACACTCACATTCTACCCAACACATCTCTAGGATTTGATCTCTATAATGTCTTTAGCAACCAATGGAATATTCTGAAGGAAACTTTTCATTGCCTCACAGGAATGGGAATAAAGACTCCCAATTACACATGTAGAAGGGAGAACAAGGCTGCTGCTTTACTTACAGGAACATCATGGGCAACATCCGCACATGTTGGCAGACTGCTGAACCTCTACAAGTATCCACAGGTGAGGGCATGTCTGTGCGAAGAGACCTGTGTTAAGCTGCAGACATTTCAGGTGTCTTCAACTGTAAACAGGTGAGGCTGTGCCATTCATCTGTCGAAGAGAATAAATGAGACAGTTGGTTATATAGCCTCATAGACTGTGCTTGAGATAAACAAGAAGAGGTTGGAGCCTATACTGAGGGTTTAGGAAATGCTATGCCTTTGTGAGTTCGAGACCAGCCTGGTCTACAAGAGCTAGTTCCAGCGCAGGCTCCAAAGCCACATAGAAACCCTGTCTCGAAAAAAAAAAATTTCTCTTTAAATGTCTTCAGAAAAAAGATGAGAGTTTAAAACACCATGAACAGAAGTTAGTCTCTACCAATACAATGTGCCTACTTAGGTTTAAGGTTGTGTTCCATGTCAAAGCTTTCTCTCTTTTTCCTCTGAAATTTCCTTCAGCTTGCTTTTGGGCCATTTGACACTATCCTAACTGACAGAGGCGAATTCTCTTCTCTCTACCAGACAGCACCCAAGGACACATCTCTGTTACATGGCATTGTCATTTTGATGGTTCATTTCAGCTGGACCTGGGTAGGACTGGTTCTCATAGATGACCACAAGGGGGCTAAGATCCTATCAGACTTGAGAGGAGAGATGGACAAGAACAGAGTGTGTGTAGCATTTGTAGAAATGATTCCAGGCAACTTGGTTTCCTTTGCCTACAAAACTCATTTGCAGATACTGAAATCATCTGCAAATGTGATTATTATTTATGGTGATACTGAATCGTTACATGGTATAATCATAAATATAGCAAAGCATTTATCGAACTGGAAAGTCTGGGTCATGACATCACAATGGGATTCAACTGCTGTTTCCAAATCTTTCATATTTGATCCATTCCATGGGAGTCTCATTTTCTCACACCACTGTGCCGAGATACCTGAGTTTAGGAAGTTTATACAAACATACAACCCTTCCAAATACCCAGAAGATTATTTTCTTGCTGTGTTGTGGAATACACACTTCAATTGCTCTTTTTCTGGACCCGATTGTAAAATTTTGGGTAACTGTCTATCTAATGTTTCCTTGGAAATGTTGCCTAGAAATATTTGGGAAGTGGACATGACTGAAGAGAGTTACAATGTATATAATTCTGTATATGCTGTGGCACACAGTCTCCATGAGATGACTCTCAAACAAGTACAAAATCATCCCCATGGAAATGGGGAGGAAAATACCTACCCTTGGGAGGTAATTTCTCTTCTAGTATATTTTATGAATAACTCTGTGACATACTGATGTTTTATAAAGTCACCTTGTACATGATTGTATACTGTGGCAGATTTTGCCAAAATATACCTGGGAGACTGTAAGTAATTAGTTACCTAGAAGTCATTGCAGACACATCTGTTATTGTTCATAATGAATGAGGGGCAATAAAAGGTTTAATTGTATACATTTCATTACCTACTTTGTGTTACAATTAATCTCAGAATCTTCTTGTAATAATATCTTATTTGAAACTTTATTATCTATAAGCACATTTCAGAACAGAAATAGGAGAACTAGATCCTAACTGGTCTAGTTGCCGCTAGATCCTTATAGTTCAAATTCTGAAGCTATGTTTATGTTACCTAAATGACCATTTCATCACATTTGTAGATATAAAAACACAATTTGCAAACCAAAGATTTGAGATTTCTTGAGTATTTGAATATAGCTAGCACTTCACAATTGTGAACATTTTCGGGAATCAACATTCATTGATTAAATCTTTTGTTAGTACTTTGCTATTGTGTGTGTCAATTCATTCTTTTGAAGGTAATTGGCTCTACAGAAACATTATAATATATTAATTTTTGTTCTTCATACATTAAAATGTTGCTAGCTTTGTATAGCTTGGAGTAATGTCAGGGATTTAGGACAATGAGACCCATTACTTCACTTGGTTCTGTTGAAAACATCTCAGAATAAATTGACCATCAGATCTTGCATCTCTTTTAGCTTCACCCTTTTCTCAAGGATATCCATTTCAAAAATGGAGCTGGAAATCTTGTGGTTTTGAATTCACAAAGGAAATTAGATGCAGAATATGACATTCTCAACTTCTGGAATTTTCCAGAGAGTCTCAGGCAAAAGATGAAAGTTGGAACATTTTCTCCAAAAGCTCCACAGGGTCAGCAGCTGTTTCTGTCTGACCATATGATTCAGTGGGCCATAGGATTTACAGAGGTGAGTTGGATCTTATCTCATTGTTTTGATCTCTGTGTCAATAAACATTTGCTTACAAATGTAATGATTGTTGGTTGCTTATTCAGTGCCCATCTGTATGCGTAAAACTACTGTCATATGAGGAATTTTGCTGCCTTATTCTGGTATTATTTGTTGTTCTGTATTTTTATTCCTATGAGCACTTATTTTGAGGTATAAATACAGTGTCTATTTATTAAGATTGCATCCCTATGCTGAAACCACCTGACAAAAGCATTAATTTGACTCCCAGATTATTAAATATTGGTGCATGGTTATTATGCTTTCAGGCACTTAGATGTATACAGAAGCCTGGAGGGCATAGGAATATGGGTTAATTACATGTCTTGGGACTGAAAGAAAAAACAATTTGTTAAATGCCCCAAAAACAAGCAGGCAGACAAAACTTAAGAACACAGAGTTTGTTAGTATCATACTTGGTGTGAGCAGTCCATAATGATTTAGGCAGTCATGTTGGCAAGAGCCTGAGAAAGGGAGTCATGCTATATCTTCACTCAAGAAGTGGATAGCAATGAACACTGTACTTCTCATTTTTTATTTATTTATTTTAATGTTTTCTCATTTTAAAACTCTACACTCCTGAATATTCTCTCTTCTTTATTTAAATATCAGCTTCCTCAGTCTGTGTGCAGTGAGAGCTGTGTTCCAGGATTCAGAAAATCCCCCCAAGAGGGCAAGGCTACCTGTTGCTATGACTGTACTCGTTGTCCAGAAAATGAGATTTCCAATGAGACAGGTACGTGTCAGACTCACTGGGGAATTTCCACCATCTTCTCAATGTCTAAGCAGGCGGAAAAGTTCTGTGAAGGAACAGTAGAGATAAATCCTGTGATTCTTTCAGGTAGAACTGAAAGTGCTTTTATTCATTTTATCATCATTTTAAATGATGCTCTGGCCATTGAATCTCATACTTGATTCATGTTTTCAATCCTGTGCCCTCTATAGACATTGTTCCTTCCAGAGAACCACTTAGCATCGCAGAGTAGTCTGTTTTATTTCTCCATGACATGTGCACAGCATGTATACACACACACACACACACACACACACTATAAATTACTGACTTTTCTTGTATTTCAAAGGATATTTACTTCAGAATTAATCTACATTTAAGCTTTAGACCCTTGTGGTCCTTAGTTGCATAATTTGAGTCATGGTTCTAGGTTCATCAGAGGTAATCAGAAAGGTTATGTTTGATTAACCATGGACATATTTTAAAATGTTTTATTTTAGATTTTTTTATTTTGTTTTATCCTTGAGCATTTTATCTGCCGGCACGTATATATACCCTTTATTTGCTTAGTGCATATCAAAGTTAGAAGAGTGCATCAGATCTCCTGGATGTGGTGTCACAGATAGCATTGACCACCATGTGGATGCTTGCAACTGAACCCAAGTATGCCTTAAGAGTAACAGGTATGCTGTTAATATATTGTGAAAAGTAGTTGAAATGGCTTATCACCACCCCCATGCATAGATGTTCTTTTTTTAACATTTATTTAATTATTATGTACACATGGTTCTGCCAGCATGTATGACTGCAGGTCTGAAGAGAGCGATAGGTTGTTGTGAGCCACTATGTGGTTGCTGGGAATTGAACTCAGGATCTCTGGAAGAACAGTCAGTGCTCTTAACCACTGACCCATCATCTCTCCAATCCCATACACCATGTTTTTAAAAGAAATCAGGATACTGAATTTGATGGATTCTCTTTTGCAGGCAAAGGTGGATATAGTAGAAATCCTTATGTCAAAATATATCCAAGGAACAGAAAATAGGAATGAGACATTGAGAGCAGTGAATGTGAGGAGCCTATTAATGTTGATTATGGAGAGAAAATCAAAGCGTATTTATTTCTCAATTTTACCATTTAGGTCTAATGCATTTCTTCATATATTAGCTGAAATAGTTTGAATGACATTATCATTTTTCTGAACAATTAGATGATTAAATATTACTTTACGAAGATAAAAAGTTTCAAATGGTTTGTTGTCTTTAATTTGTCGAATTTCAAAACGTGCATCTTGAGAGCATACAGACCATCAAAGACTTAATGAGTTTATAGCGTCTTTGTGTAGTTTGGAGCCATGGTGTGTTCATGGACATGTTAATTAAATTCATTGGAGGGAACTAAAACCATCAATATCAAACTCTGCATGTTTGCAGTTTAAGGTGACACTACAAAATATTTTAATAAGAAAGAAGAAACTAAAATAATGATAATTATTATAAAACAATGAATTCTGTACCTGAAAATGTAGATTTTCAGGTACAGAATCTAGAATGAGGTTCATCTAGCTTTAAAAATCATTTTTAATTCCTAAAAGTTATTTGTAATTAACTATATATCCTGTGCTTTTACTAAAGGAGATAAAATGTTGTGCTTATGAAACATTTATGCTCAGTTATAAGCCAACAGAAGTAAACCCACAGGATAGAGAACTGATGGAGTGCCTTGAGAGAGTGAGAGGGTAGCAGGAAGGCACATCTGAAGAAATAAAACAAAATTATAATAAAATAAAAGATACAATAGGCATTGGCAAAATGGTGAATTCAACATATTTTTAATTAGAACTTTCAAGAAAATTTAAATTGCAAAATTTACTTAATAAAAATATTGGATTTATTAATAGAAATTTGAAACGGAAATTGTTAATGAAAAATATGTAATAAATACATTGATATTTATATCTTTTGAATTCAAGATGAAATTCACAAATTATAAGTGATAAATTACCACAAAATTATTCCATGACCAACTAAGACTAAAACAAGAGTTTTATATCTATTTATTAAATAGATCTTTTTCTGTAGAAATGATTGAATATTTTCACAATAGGAATTTTTCCAGCTTTCAGGAATATATTAGTCCACATTCCCACAAGCACCATGAACACACTGGAGAATCAAACCGTATGGAAATAGGTACATTTGGAACTCATGGCTTAGAACACATTAAAAGAAAGAATTCAAAGCACATACTCCTTATGCTGAACTCACATGACAAAGTCACACTAGGGAATTCAGGAGTTGTTCCTATGATAAAGTTAGGTTTATGTAATTTAATTCAATAATTTAGGACTTTATAAATTATGACTATACAAATACAATTTATCACTTAGGTAAAATACATTTAAGTATAACAATGAAAGGATTAGACTTTTTCACTTTGTGTTCATCAAAGAAGATAGGCAATATCAATCTGGAATGATTGGTTAGAGAGCATTTGGGAATTTTCACTATAAAGCACTGATTTACTTGAGTCTGGAACAACAAAGAAAATGTGAGCAAATGTCACAGGGCAGGTGCTGAGAAGTAGCTTGAAATAGCAAAGGGCACCTGAGGAGAGAGAGACTCACAATAACTTTAATTCCTGAGTAGATTCGGAGCATTGTGTGAGGTGTCCAGAAAGTCATTATGCAAACACAGAGAAGAATCACTGCCTCCAGAAAGCAGTGACCTTTCTGGCCTATGAAGACCCTTTGGGGATGGCACTCACCTACTTGGCTCTGGGCTTCTCTGCACTAACAGCTGGTGTTCTTGCTGTCTTTGTGAAGCACCACCACACTCCCATTGTCAAGGCCAACAATCGGGCTCTCACTTACATCCTGCTCATCACTCTCATCTTCTGCTTTCTCTGTCCATTGCTCTTCATCGGCCATCCCAGCACAGCCACCTGTATCCTGCAGCAGAGCACATTCGCAGTGCTGTTCACGGTGGCTCTCTCCACAGTCTTGGCCAAAGCTCTTACTGTGGTTCTGGCCTTCAAGATCACAGTTCCAGGGAGAATGGTGAGGTGGATGATGATATCAAGGGCCCCTAACTTCATCATTCCCATCTGCACCCTCATTCAGCTTGTACTATGTGGAATTTGGCTGAGCATATCTCCTCCTTTTATTGAGTCAGATGCTTCCTCTGAACATGGCCACATAATTATTATATGCAACAAGGGATCCACTATTGCCTTCCATTCTGTCCTGGGATACCTCTGCTCCATGGCACTCGGGAGCTACACTCTGGCTTACCTGTCCAGGAACCTGCCTGACACATTCAATGAAGCCAAGTTCATGACTTTCAGCATGTTGGTGTTCTCCAGTGTGTGGGTCACCTTCCTCCCTGTCTACCACAGCACCAAGGGCAAACTCATGGTGGCCATGGAAGTCTTCTCTATCCTGGCTTCCAGTGCAGGCCTCCTAGGCTGCATCTTTCTCCCCAAGTGCTTTATTATTTTGTTCAGACCACATAGGAATGTACTTCATCATGTCAGGAACAAAACACATTCTAGAGGAAAAGTCAAGTTTTCAACTTAGTCCATGTTTTCCTTAGTTACATCGAAATCTGCAAGGTTGTTTAGTTCTAGTCTTCTAATTGTTATGGATAACACAGCAATTTAAGATATTATATTTATTGGTTTTATTGATAAAATCCATCTGTATTCTCTCAACTTATATTATTTACATATTTATCTAAATTAGAAAGCATTCCATAAAAATTTCATTTCTTTCAATTAATATTAAAGAGAAAATTAGTGTGGTGTGTATGCATTCTTTACCTCTTTGACAATGCATAACTTGCCTTTAGAGCACCAAATGTTTTCATACATTTCCACGTGCTTTTGATGTCCTCGATACTTTTCCTGGATTTATTTTTTTATATTCCATGTAGGCTTTCTGTCTGAAGAAAATCAGATTTTCCAAAATGAATATGCTTTTGACCTGAGGAAATTACTCTGCCAAATAACTACACAATGAACTGCTCACTCATTGTGTATGAGAATGAAGACCAATATATTTCTTTATTATAATCCAAAGTCAGATATCAGTTAATCAGACACTTACCCAAACAGACAAGCTTCTGTAAAATCTGTGAAGAATGTGAAATTCCCTGCTGTCATTGATTCTGTAGAACACAATTCTTCAATTTTGTTAAATTGCTCTCTATTCTTTCAACTGAAACTGTTTATTGTGTCACCCTGCACACTTATGAGTATCCATTTCTCTATACATTATCAACATTTCATAAAAGATATGTAATTCTTTGGGAACAACATTTCTGATTCTTCTTATTTCTGGTGTAATGTACATTTGCGTAAATGTATAAGACCCTACATGTTGTATGCCTTTTATCTTGTCATTTATCAGTAATCGGTCTTTTAATAATTTACACTCTATAAATTCTCAATAATAAAGTAGAGGATAAATTATGTCAGTTGCTATGTAGTTAAATTGAAAACAAGCCAGATTCTATCTTTTGGAATTGGTTCATCAGGTGACTTTAAAACACATTTTCTTGTATACTATGTTGTGATCATAGTTTGTCCTCCCTCATGTCCTCCCAGATCTTCCTTAAATGCCGTTCCACCCAATTTCATGACTACGTTTTCTCTTTCTTTAGATAACAAGCAGGAAAAAAAAACTCACTCAACCAAAACAAACAAACAAAAACCAAGCAAATAAAAACCCAAACAACAACAAAGCTAGATAAAATATGTAGAATACGTTAGGTAGACAGACACACACATTCACACACAGGTGTCCAGTCTGCAATAATGCCATAGATCTTTGTGGAGTAAACAAGCAGCATCGGATTTAACATTAGATCCACTCCATTAACATATCTGACACTGTTCTCATAACCAAGCATCTGAAGCTAGACAGCCAAGGGTTGAGTTTAATACCAAATACTACAGTTATAGTAAGGGAATATAACAATAAAATTACTCCAAATGACATTCTGGCATATATCAATGACTTCCCCAACTACTGTCAGAGGAATTTCCTCCAATAGCAGAGAAGAGCAAATACAGCATTATGCTGAGAATAATAGTCACAACCCTAACTGGCATGTCTCCATTTAATCCCTCCCCTCAGGAGGGATTTTTTATTTCCTCGGCAGGTCTAAGTTTCTACAGTAATTAATTGAAGCAGTTTGAATTTTCTTCTTAAAGCATCTGAAGTAATTAAATATTGGACATAAGGAAAGAGGAAATTCCAGCTCAAGTGTTCCAATAATCTAGCAGAATCCAAGACACATATCAGCTCACATATACAAGGAATGCATTGACTTAAGGACAAATGATTGTTTATCATTTTTATTAGTTTTTTCTCTATTCCATGTGGGAAAATATGACCTAAATTAAAAATGAAATGGAAGATAGGCTTATTTTGCTTCTGGGTGTTTAAGAGATATCATCATTATTAAAGTTCAGGCATAGTAGGATGCAGGTGTACTCCAGGTAGTGAGATTTGAGTGTATCAACTCTTCACATATTAGAGGACAGGGGACCTGAAACTGAAGGTCTGAGGCTGAGGTAGAAAGAACATTTAGAAGTCTATGAATAGTGACCCACTTTTAACATATATGCTCAACCTCTTCAAAGTCCTACAGTTTCCACATATCTCCAGAACCTGAGTATCACAAAAGCCTTACATAGAAAGAACACCAATCATCAGTAAAAATTATCCTGAATTTCAGATCTACCTCCAATATCTAAGAGTAGTGTTGAGATGATCAGGTGTGCTCGCTCTGACACACATTACCTCTGGGTGCTCAGCAGAACGCATCTCAGATGCCATACCCTTTCATATCCTCTCCTTCCAGGACTCTGACCATGCCTTAGAGCACTTGTCATTTAATTCTGACACTGTGGGTTTCTCATGTACTTAGCACTTTTTACTTCCTGCAACACAGAACCATTTCAAACTGTTCTTATGACCTGTGATCATCTTAAACTGAAGCCTGGTGCTTGTGTCATACAGTAGCCTTTTGTGATAATCCATGAGAATATGTCTGTATTTGATCAGTCTCTATTAGGGATTCATTTGATCTGCATTGTCAATCCACACATTCCAAATTTATTGGCATAATCTCATTTTGAATCGTCTATGGGTGGTGTTTTAAATTGAGGGGAATCTAAACATTTTCACTGTGCTCACCATATATTTCTGTTTTGTAGTATTCATCTCTTTACCAACTACAGAATCTTTATCACAAGGTACCTACAACTTTAACTCACTAGGATTAAGAATAAGGATACTTACTTCTTTTTATTAGTTCTTTGGGAATTGTGTTCAGTGGGTACTGAAGATTTTCTTCCCCTCCCCTAGTTACATTAGCTATAACACCTATCTGTATCTCCTGAAATTTCTGCCATAATTTTTAATTATCAAGTAGAATGAGTCCTGTTCATATAGATTTTTGGATTGCATTCCACAGGAACACAGTTAAGTAACCAAGGGTATAATTCATGAAGAAAATTCATACTGCATCTCCCTATGTATGTTTCAAATACCTGTGACTCCTCAGCTAGTGGTAGGTTTTCATTTCTACCTCCAATCTCAGTGCAGGGATTTATCCTGTGTGCTTACACTAGGGCTTGTTCATGCTGTACACTTAATGTGAGTTTATATGCTCAGCTGCCTTACTGTGTACTGAGGGAAATGTTTATATCCTAGCAGTGATAAACCAGGTCTGCTGCTGACAATCTTTCCACTCCTTCACAATGATCTATGAACCTTGTGAAGAGGGGATAGAATGTAAATGTCACAAAGCATTGACCATTATCCACCTTTTTTTCATGTGACTTGACCAATTGTTTGTCTCTGTATTAGTCAACACCTGCTCCACATAAAAGCATCTTTTTGTTAGCTAACTTTGATTTCACTCTTTTCACAGTTTGGAATATAGTAACTGTTTGGGAATTACTTGGTTATGATTGAGATCAGAATGTAAAATGAAATTTGGGGTGAGTCTGGGACCTCAGAGGGTGTAGGCCTGAGCCAGGACCTCTGTGGGTCTGAGCATTGGTCTCGGACATCAAAGGGAATAGGCAGGAACCTGGAACCTTTGCCTGTCCGAGCATGAGTCTGGAACTTCTGAGGGAGTAAGCCTGAGCC
>JAQHUG010000780.1:183503-196300 GCA_028555095.1 Dicrostonyx torquatus | reverse complement strand
AGAAACAAAAGTCAATCCATCCACACCTTTGTGTATATATTATGGCTTCTAGCTTAGTGTTTTCATGAAGTTCCTGGGTGTATGAACAAGTGGGTCTCTGTTTCTATACCTGTTTCTTGTGCCTTTTCTTGGACTTTTTTTCCTTTTGATTGTTTTGACCTATTCCATGTGCTTGTTTTTAGTACTATCTTACTATAATTTATTTTATCTTCTTGTTCTCCCTTAGAAGCCTGTTTGCTTTCTAATGAGAGACGGAAAGGGGCTGTATCCAGACAAGAGGGGAGGCAGGCAGAAACTAGGGGGAAAAAAACTATTTTCAATAAAAGGAAAACATGGAATTGGAAGACAGCTTTTGGGGTGTGTTGTCTACATTTAGGGATGAGAGAGGAATAATGATATGGAGAGTCGCAGGGTGAAAACATTCCAGTCCTAGGCAAAGACAGCTGACTTACTTTTAACAGCCTTGCTTGATATGTCTTTAGGGAAACACATCTTACCTGTGGAGGCAATTTAGGTGGGTTTTGTTGTTGTTGTTATTGTTTACTTACAAGGTCTTACTGTCCTGGCTGTCCAGAAACCTGCTATGTAAACCAGACTGGTCTCAGAATCACAGAGATCCCCCTGCCTCTGCTTCCCGAGGGCTGGAATTAAAGGTATGTGCAACCAACCAAGCCTGTATGACCGGTCAGATGAGTTGGAAGATCTTGACTCTGAGTCAGCAAGAGAAGCACAAAGCAGTTCTACAAGTGGGTGGTTTCTTTCACTTCTCAGTCCCCTTAATTTTCCACCATTTATCTGACCTTGGGAGGATGAGTCACCATGGAAATGATAAGCCATGCAGGATCTGAAAACTGCTTTTGTTTTCACTTTTCCTTTTATGTGTGTATGTAACATAGCATGTGTGCCATGGCTAGCGCATGTGTGTCTGGGAGTCAGAAGACAAGTGGAAGCTGCTCCTATTTCCGTCACATGTGTCCCTGGAATCAAACTCAGGTCCCCAGTCTTGGCAGCAAGTGCCTTCACCCACGGCGGCATCTCGTCGACCCTGCTTTGCTTTTTGAGATGGGGTGTAGCTCAGGCCTTCCTTGGACTCTGTGTGAAGCAGGGAATGGCTTTGAACTTCTGGTCCTCCTGTCTCTTCCTCCTAAGAGGTTAGACGTTGGCTCTGGAACGCAGGATGGAGGTGTGAGTTGACAGAGTGAAGATCCTGACCTCCCGTTGTCGTTCAGGCAAGTGGCCCTGAGTAGCTCGAGCTCGCTTTGTTTATACAAGTTCTAATGTGTTTAAGCATGAGCAGTTTCAATTCATTTCTCTTTCATCCTTAGCCAAGAATCATTAACATTTACTCATTTTAGTTTCTTTTCCTCTTCCCCACTCCCTTATTGTCATTAATTAACCTTTACCTCATACCTAAACATGAATTAACCATTACTTCATATCTATGCATGGTTTTTATATTGCAAGCCAAATGATTATATCTAGTCAGGCATGTGCTATTCATATTGTGCCCAGGCTGGCAGCAGACAAGCAGTTACAAACATGAAAGGCATTCAAACCCTGTAGCCTTTAATAATATGGTACCTTTATATCTTTGCACTTAGTAGAGGGTGCGATAGCAACCTAGAATAATATTGTCCAGGTATAAGTCTAGTAGTTCCGAAAAGGTCTACATATCACTTTTTTAATACATTTCCAGACTGGTAATGATTAACACCTAAGTCTTAACTGTTGGGACAAAGTTTCTATTCTTCCTGGTAGTGTCTACTTATACTTTTCCCCGAGAGTCTAGACTCCATGCCTGGCCCAGGATGTAGGACACTGAATAATCCCGTGAGTTAGGTTGTACCTGGGAGAGAATTATGAAAAGCATAAGTGTTCTGAGAGTAATTCTGTGGCTGCTGCCCACAGCCAGAGGACTGTTGTTCTGGGATCGTCCCAAGCACAACTGTTCCACAGTCTGCCTCTTAGCAGGTGGTGGTGGATGGCGAATCTGTTTGTGTGATGCTCTCTCCGTCTTAGAGTAAAGCTAGGACTGAAGGTTGTCTCCAGGAGAGAACAAGGCTCTAAACCCTGGTCTGTGGCACTCACTGAAGGTCAGCTTCATCTCCTCCCTTCATCTGCTGCCCCTCCTCCCCACCACAAAGTGCCATCCTACTCAGGGCACGCATTGGCAGATGTAATATGTGTTTTCTCTGAACGGAAAGGAGAGGGAATCACCGTGAGTCTCACGTTATTCGTGGAAGCTGGATCCTTTCACGCTATTACTCATTTGAAAATGTAGAGAGAGCTCTGACCTTAATTCGTCTGCCGTGATTGTAAAAGCACGAGTGCCTTGTGCTTGCTTTGAAGATGAACTTGACTCCAGACTTGGTCAAGTGTGACTTTCTATTCGGAGAAAACACCCTGGGAAGGCAGAGGGTAAGACAGTTACAATGGCCCCGTGGACGTAAAAGTTATTTAAACCACAAATGGCTCAAATCTCCTGTCAGCTAATCCCCAGCTCCATGGAGTTGAGCTGTTTTCTTCATTAAGTCTCAGTTTCTTCATGTACAAAACAAGGGCTTCAACATTCATTTTTGTTTCCTTCAGCCTTGTTTACGGTTCCATAATTTGTTTACTAATTTTTTAATATTTTAAAAGGTCATAGATTTACTATTTTATTTTTAATTATGTCTCTGTGCCCTGCTGTGGGTATGTGCACATGAATGCAGTTGCTCGAGGATGCCAGAAGCATCAGATCTCTGTGGGACTGGGAGTTACGGGCTTTAAGTTTGAATCCTCAGGAGCCTTGTGTAAAAAGCCAGGTGCAGTGGTAGCTTGTAATCTCAGGGATGACAAGAGGAAGATCCCTAGAAGCTGGGGCCAGTTAGTCTTACCTACATGGCAAAGCCCCAGGCCAGTCAGTAGTGGAGCCTGTACCAAATGAAAGGTGGGAGACACATGAGGACTGAGACCCAAGGTGTCCTCTGACCTTCACATGTGCACCGTGCACATGTACACACACGAACCCTTTAAAATTAAAGATTTATCTGAGAGAGATGTTGCTCAAAGAATGAGAAGATAAGACACAGTGGGGGGGGGGGACGACAAAGCACCACCTAATGAAGTGCTTGTTCCAAAACTCTGTAAACGCCTCAGTATTAAAACAAACGGTGCAATTAAGTGAGCAAGCCATCGGACTAGACACCTCGCCAGAGATGATTGGATCTGAAAACAAGCAGAAGAACAAAAATGCTCAGTATGAAAAATGCACAGAGGAGACGCCAGCTGAGCCTCATCAAACAGACCGGAACCCAAACACCACAGACCCTAAACACAGACAAAGATACCAACAGGTTCACTCAGAGTTAGAGCCAGTGTGAGCCAATGAGATCTCCCAGTCTTCTCCTACTTATCCTCTCTGCTTGCCAGCCCCGCCCATCCTGCTTCCTGCCTCACTATTGGCCATTCAGCTCTTTATTAGACCATCAGTTGTTTGAGACAGGCAAAGTAACACAGCTTCACAGGGTTAAACAAAAGCAACATAAAGGAATGCAACACATCTTTGCATCATTAAACAAATGCTCCTCAGCATAAACAAATGTAACACATCTAAAACAATATTTACCACAGGGATATATGTAAGTTTGGGGCCAACTTGGTCTAGACAGCGAATTCCAGGATAGCCAAGGCTACATAGAGAAATTCTGTCTCAAAACAAAACAAGCAAAGAAAGGCCACAACAAAAGAAATGAACTGTCCAGCCTCAGGAAAAAACCAAAACAGGACAGAGCGATCTTACCCATGTATTATTGAGGTGAAGCAATCTGAAAAGGTTCTGTACCTCTGAGTTCAACTGTATGATGCTTTGGAAAAGGTACCACCACAGAGACAAGTGTGAAGGTCAGTGTTGTACAAGGACTTGAGGAAGGAATAGATGGGTGAACACGGCAGGACAAGAGATTGTTGTAGAGAGAGACTCCCCTGCCACCTGTCCTGTGGCATTGTGTGTGAGCAAAAGACCAGGAAACACAGCGTGAGACACATGCTGTAGGCTTCGACTGACTGTAACACACGGGTGCTGCATGGTACCCCAATAAGCTTATCATATGTAGAAAATAGTGTTGCGTCACAAACACTGTCAACCTGGACAACTCTCTAGTTGATGACGGTTCCCTGGCAGTGAGCACTGGTGCCCAGCTGTGCCGCTGACTGTCTGTAAAGGCCACCAAGTAAAATGTGTATTCCGGCTTTTCACCCATTTTCTAATCAGCTTTTTATAGTGCACTAATAGGTTAAAAAAAACTGATTTTCCAGATCAGGGATTGGCAAGTGTTTGCTTCAGGTCTGTGGCTTCTCTTTCATCCTTTAACAAGGTCTTTTGGGGGCCAAAAGTGTCAGCTTCCAATGAGTTCCCTTTTATCCACTTTTCCTTTTATGGGTTACACTTTGGGGCCTAGGTCTAAGAATTCTTTATGGAACCCCAAGCTCAAATGCTTTCTCGTGTTTCCCATAAAGGGCTTATAATCCTACCATCCTCATTTACCTTTGCGCTGTTATGGTTACATAATGTGTGAATTTAGATATTGTCTTCCTCTGTCCATCCACTTCTTTCTTCTCACCCTCCCTCCCTCCATTTATTTGTATTTTAAGACAGAACCTCATGTAGCCTAGCCTGGCCTCAAAGTCAGTATGTAACCGAGGCTGACTTTGAACTCCGTTGCTCTGGTCACCGCCTCCTAAGGGCTGCAATTACAGATGTAGGCCACCAGAGTCAGTTTGTCAGTCCTGGGGCTTGAACTGAGGAATATGTGCCTGCTGGGCAAGCACTTAACCAATGAGCAATATCTCCAGACCCTAAGAATGTTTTCCTATGTCTCTGTGTGTGTGTGTATGTGTGTGTGTGTGTATGTTGCACACACACACTTGCGCATATGCTTTGAAAACCAAATGCAAGTTCCTGTCTGTGTCAGGCAAGTTTTCTACCTCAACAAGGCAGGAGAGAACCACCTTCTAAGAGGTGTCCTCTGACTTCCACATAGACACCGTGGTATATGGTGACCACACTCACACATACACATCACACACACAGATAGTAATGATGATGATGGTGACAGTAATAATAATTAATTTAAAAATACCCAAAAGGGCACAAAAGTTTTGGACAATCAAGGCCATCAGAGCTCCCAAGAGCAGAGGCCAACACCAGTTAATGTCCAATGAATGAAACCTGCATTCAACAATGGGTGTGAAAAGGAAAGAACTGTATACAGCCACAGGCAAGGGACAGCTCCTGAGAGCCAAGAATCATTCGAAGGTTCCTACCGGTCACTGGAGCTCCTGTCCAGCCCAAGGGGCCCCAAGAAAGGGCCGCAACTGTCTATCCCTTGCTTGGGTTTAAGAATGGAAAGGAAAGAACTGTAGGGATAGCAGCCAGAGCTGTCAATCAGCATGCTGCCAGCTGCTTCTGGGGTTTTTCTAGGAGGGAAAATGTCTTCAGCTACCGCCCCAGGTGGTTGTCACCAAGCAGCAAGCTGTGAGGTCATCCAGAGAAATCTTCCAAGCCAAGAGCTAACTTGACTGCCTGCTGGGGTCCAGCTGACTCCTGGCCTCATCAGGATAAGAAAGCCTTCCCCCTCCCCCCAACTTGTCTAGCCTTGCTGTTTGGTGGGAGCAGGACTCTGTTTGGTCCCCACTGCTAGCTGCCTGCTCATGTCAGAGGGGTTGGAGATACCAGGCTAAGCAGGAGAACTTTTCTTGACTCTGCTCCTCAGCTGCTTCTGTCTCTGGGGTGAATACTGGGGTTCGTGGGTGTAAGAGCTACACACAGGAACGTGAAAAAGGAAAACTCAACTTGGGTTCAGAGAGTAAAATTTTCCATTCATTTCTCTTCTTTTGGGTTTACTTATTTTATTTTATATTTTATGTGTATGAGTGGAACAGGAGTCATGGACAATTGTGAGCCACCATTACAGTAATCCATCCTGGGTCCTCTGCAAGAACAAAGCTCATAACCAATGAGCTGTCTCTCCAGCTACCCTTCCTTCTTCCGTCCCACCACCTGAGGAATCGCCTTTATAATTTAGCTCCTTTTCAGCTTATGACTTCACTTCTAGTTAGGAACTGCCCTCTCCTCCAGGGAGTTTTTCTGTTATGTGTCCCCTTTGTCCCCCTGTCCTCCGTGTGTGCACAAAGAGAACTCCCACCACCCCATGCTCCACTTCTCCTCCCTCTAGGCTGCAGCTCTCAGCACTGTGTTTGCATGGCTGTGACCCCATGTGGAACAGCAGCCCCCCCCCCGTAACCAGGCATAAAATGGCACAGCCTATGTTCTCTAGACTCAGTGGCTTCCAACACCGTTTCCTTTGAGGTACACTGGGGTTCTTCGGGGTTTTCCCTTCACCTATGGGCTCCATCCTGTGTCCTACCATGAACCCAGATTCTGTCCCTGCTTCTTCGCTCTGAGTGGCCTGGCTTCCATTCCTCAGTCTTCAAGTTTTCTACTGTGAGGCTCCTTGCTCCCACTTCACTCCCCAGTCGGTTTAGAGCTCTCTCCAGGTTCTCCATGCTCACCCCACTGGCTCCCTAGCTTACTGGTTCACATCCAGGAGCTCCTCTCAATCCAGCTTCCCACAATCCTGCCAGTCTCTGAAACATCATTCTGCCAATGCCTCCAGTACCGCAGACTGGGTTTACTTCCTTTCTACTTGACCTGATGGATCTTCTAGCGTGTTCCTTCAGGTTCTATGGGCCACAGCTGCTAAGCTTTGTCTGTAAAGGTGTTGCTTATGGGCAAGAGTTGGAGGAAGCCCTGTCATGTTGCCTCCCCTAGCACACAGTGAACACTCCTGTAGAATGTGATCTTCTGAGCAAATGCAGCTCCTTGACTGTGAGTGTTCCCAAACAGAAGAAAGGGAGGAAAGAGTCTGTAGCCCCTTGGCAGTGTTCTAGCCACTCCTTCCAGACATTTGTATGCAATTTTCCTTATGACACCACACATGGACTCAATCTCAGGAAGTTCTAAGGAAGTACCAGAGTATAGAAACAGGGTGGTGGTGAGGGGGTTATATTGCTGCCTTGAGGAGCAGCCTCCAGAAGCACAGGGCTCAAAAGGAATCCCCAGAGTCAGCAGGTACTGACATTTTTATCTGAGGGGGTTAAGGGAAAAGACACACATACTCTCTTGATGAGGGGAGCCTACAGAATCCGCAGACCTTTGACTTTTCTGAGAGAGTAAAACTTAAGTCTCAAGGGCAGGTGAGAGAGTAAAACTAACTCTCAGGGGCCAGCAAGAAAAGGAAAACATACACACACACACACACACACACACACACACACACATTTCCAACATGTCAGGATCTTCCCTAGGGTGCTGATGAATGGCAAGCCTTCAGCAGGTCAGAGAAACTGGAGAGGAGATGCAGAGCAGGTGAACTAGTGAACAGACCATCACTGCCTGGGGGACCAGCCTCCAGCAGCACAGGGCTCAAAAGGAATCCCCAGAGTCAGCAGGTACTGACATTTTTATCTGAGGGGGTTAAGGGAAAAGACACACATACTCTCTTGATGGTGGTTTCCTTTAGACTTTTCTTTTGCATTTTCTTTATTCTTTATTTTTCTGGTGATTTTCTTCTCTCATTCTTGATATTTTCCTTCTCCTTCTATCTAACTCTATCTTTATATATTCTTTCCCTTACATCTCATATACCAGCAAAATCTTTCAGGTAATACAAACATTACAATATGGTTGCATTCTATTTTCATGTGAATAATTACAACGAATACAGGTTAAAAACGTGTTTTCCATCTCCCTTACGTGATTAAAACAAAGTCATCCCGAGAGCCCACATACATTTACATCCAAGCAACTTGTTACAGATTAACAGAGTATGAGCAAGCAGGAAGTATTTTTCTCAGCTATTTTTTACTGGCAGGCTGCATATTGTAGTTACAAAGGTAGAAGCAATCACTTTATTATTTATCTTGAAAGATAATCTTATAAGGACTCTTAAAGGAATCACAAACCTAAACTTTTATACATGAAAATCAATCAGTCAGCTCTACTTTAAATCTTTATATCAGGAGATTGAGGACAAAAATGGGTACAAGGAATTAATCACCATCTTTGGTCATCAACCAACCCTAGCAAGAAAGGCATGTCAGCTAATAATAACTGGGCTGCTTTGTTCTTGTTCCCTGACCTTAACGAGTTCCTCATTCAACTGTGTGCCTTTCTAAAACTTCAGATTGTCTCCTTGGGTTTTCCACCTCAAAGCTATTTGACAAAAACATCTTAGTCTAACTTTAAGTTATTTTCAAAGTTTTGTTTCAGCTACAATGCACTCCAAAACCT
The DNA here is from genome assembly GCA_028555095.1 of Dicrostonyx torquatus. Lineage (NCBI taxonomy): Eukaryota > Metazoa > Chordata > Mammalia > Rodentia > Cricetidae > Dicrostonyx > Dicrostonyx torquatus. The sequence goes on along the minus strand of JAQHUG010000780.1, from coordinate 187,968 downwards.
GTGAACCCATCTCCCAACATTAAGATTAGAAGAATTTAAGCTAGTGGCGCTTCTGGGACTCAATTGCTTTCTTTAATTATTAATCTAAACCACAGTCTCTATAGCTCCTCAGTAGAAACTCATGAGTTCTGTGTGACACTTCCTTGTTTTATTTTTTAATCATAAAAACTCTATTCAAACTAACATAATTATTATCAATTAGACAGTACAGCTTAGGAAGAAATAATCTTCATAACAGTCCACAGATAAAGGTGTCCAGTAGAATGGGATTTCCATGAGATAAACACATTAAATTACAGGCAGTGGGGATCTCCCCACATCCATTTACACCATGCTGGATACCAGAGAAAGATGGCAGCGGCAAACATGTAAAGGCCCAGCAGAAGCAAAAGACATTCTGGAGTCTGTGGTCTTGGGGCCTTACCTAATCAAGATTCACTCATCAGTGACTTTCCTGGTGGACTGACACCTGAATTGCCAGCTATTACTACTCTGACATGACCACCGGCAATAGACAAACACACGAGGACTCTTCTGAGGGCCAAAGCTTAGTTCTTCATTTTATTGTTCTTTCTGTCACTTGATCTATTCATTTCTTGTTTGTTTGTTTCCCTTCTGTCTATCTTGATGTCTTCTTTCTAACTTTCCTTCCACATCTTTTTGATGTTTTCCTTTTCTCATTCTTGATGTTTTCCTTCTAACTAACTTTTTTCCTCTTACAGTTTATATACCCCAGCAAAATATTTTTTTAAAGATTTATTTATTATGTATACAGTATTCTCAGTATTCTGTCTGCATGTATGCCTGCAGGCCAGAAGAGGGCACCAGACCTCAGTACAGATGGTTGTGAGCCACCATGCGGTTGCTGGGAATTGAACTCAGGACCTTTAGAAGAGCAGGCAATGCTCTTAACCACTGAGCCATCTCTCCAGCCCCCCAGCAAAATCTTTTAAGCAATATAAAATTGCAATGCAGTTACATTCCATTTTTCAAGTGAATGATTACAGTGAATACAAGTTTTAAAAAACAGCATGTTTTCCATATCCCTTACATGAGCAAACATTTTATGTACTACAGGTGAAAAACAAGTAGTCTCAAAAACCCATATACATTTATACCCAAGCAACGTGTAATAGGTTAACAAAGTGTAAGCAAGCAAGGTATTTTTCTCAGCCAGTTCTTTTATTGACAGGCTGCATTTTGCAACTTTACATTTTGCATTTTGCCAAGAAAGGACCAATTATTTTATTATTTATCTCAAAAGGAATTCTTATAAGAAATCCTAAAAGAATCACAAATATAAACTTTGATACATGAAAAACAATGTCATCTCTACTTTAAATCCTCAGGGTGCATACCTACTCATCAACAGTTTTTTATATCAGAAAACTAAGGGCAGAATTGGGTACAAGGAACTAATCATCATCTTTGATCACCAACCAGAAATCTAGAAAGAAAGGCATGCCAGCTAATAATAATTGAGCTACTTTGTTCTTGTTCCCTGACCTAAATGAGTCCCTGACTCAACTATGTGCTTTTCTAAACTTTATATTGTATCCTTGGGTTTGTCACCTGAAAGATATTAAACAAAAACACCCCAATGTAGTCTTAAGTTATTTTTAAGGCTTTACTGAACTATGATAAACACCAAAACCTGTGAGTACATCTCTCAATATTAAGATTAAGAGAATTTTAGCAGGCTGGGCTTCTGGGACTCTATTGTTTTTCTTAATCATTAACCTAAACCACAGTCTATATGGTTCCTCAAGAGAAGCTAGCTGTGTGACATTTCTTTGTTTTTATTTTCCATCCTCTGAAGCCCTTGTTTTATCATGAGTGAGGCAATATTTTATCCTATCTTTACCTATATTAAATTTCCTACTAAGCTAACCTTTACCATAATCCCTTACTATATTTTTTAAAGACCCTCAGTCATCAAAATCCTATTCAAACTAACACTATTATTGTATAAAATCATCTCTTCAGCTAAACAAAACCACTTAGGAAATCATCTTCAAAATAATCCACAGGTAAAAATGCTCAGTAGGATGGGATATTTCTAAGAGATAATCACACTGCATTAAGGGCAGTGGGGATCTCCCTATACCCATTCACACCATGCCAGATACCAGAGAAAAATGGAGGTAAACAAACTTGCAAAGACACAGCAATGGCAAGAGACATTCTGGGCAAAGGTTCTCGGGGGTGGGGTGAGCTTTACCCAGCAAAGCTTTGCCCATCCCCTGAAGTCAGTTGCCACCTGTGTTCCTCTGACATGGCCACCAGCAGATTTATTTGGAGCAGGTCCCAACACTCCAAAATGACAATTTGGGCTCAGCTCAGGCTGGACTTGGATTCAGTAAACCCTCAGTATTCCACAGGGACCTTGTAAAGTGGGTCTGCTTGCCAGAAAAGCTGTCATATCTTAGCCACTGCTGCAGCTCCCCACCTCCAGAAAGGGCATCTAGTTCTCTATTGACTCAAATAGGGCTCCAACAGATCAGAGCCCCACACTGCTTCCCAGGCTGTTCCAGCTAACCTGCCCTCCTCCCACTGCAACGTAGCCCATCCTTTCTGCTATCTTCTCTGTTCCCAGAGCCCTGGCGATTGTCAGTCTGCTTCTCTCCCCACCTTTTCTCTGTGCCCCTTTCTCTGTCCCAGAGAGGTACCCATGGCAGACTCACCCAGATGTCTCTGGCTGTTCTCTTTCTCTTATTCACACTAAAAACCCCTCCCCTGGATCATGGAGTTCTCGTGCCAGCAGTTTCTTTACTGCTGTGACCCCTTACACACAGAAACCATCATCCATGTTAGATGAAGACTTCCCTCCCAGTACAGCTTCCTGAAGTTGCCAATGTTCTTTCCAATAACTCCTTACCCATATTCTATGAATAAGCCTCACTGGCTCCCCAGATGATGGAGAACTATAGTGGAATCCTGCTTTGGTTTCTTGTTGAGACTTTATGAGGAAGGACAGGCAATGTTTATGCCTCCCCAGTGGATGGACTCTCAAGCCAGTTACCTTGTTCTCCAGGCTTCTTGTCTTTGACTTTTAGCTCAATTGCCCTGCCTTTTCCCCTTGTCCTCACAGGCAGCTCACACTAGTGCCATCTTAGACCTGGCTTGGAAGGAGCCACCTAGAGGGACGGCATGAATCCCTTGGGGATACAGGGGAAGGGACTCTTTAAGCAATGGATTCCTCAGCTTCAAGTTCCTCTCCTGGTCCCTCCCTGGGTAAGCAAGTGTCTGTGTGCCACATCAGCCCTGTGGGATTTAGAAACAGAAACCTACAGAGACACTGATGGGTCTTCTGGCAACACACATGAAACCACAGCAGACTCACTTGTTAGAGGACAATCTAAAGTTTCTAAAGGCTTTCCATTGTCTCTTCTCGCCACTTTCGCGTGCTTGTATTATGGGGCGGGGTGGGGGGGAGGTATGGGTTGTGTATGTACATGTGTACGTGTTTGGGTTGTGTATGTACATGTTTCTGGGTGCATACAGGTACGCATGTGGAGGCAGACATTGATGGTTGATGTCTCAGTCTCAATTGCTCTCCAGCTTATTTTTTTTAACCCTTTTTGTTTGTTTGTTTGATAGTTCTTTTGCTAAAAACCTAGAACCCATTAATTCAGTGGCTGGTCAATGAATCCAGGGCCTGCCTGCCTTCAGTTCCTTCCTCCCCAGCACTATAATTACAGACATATGCCACCAAACTCAGTTCTTTTTTTAATGTGGGTGCTAGGGACCCAAACCCAGATCTTCCTGTGTAAGTCAAACACTTCCCCAACTGAACAACCTCTCCTCAGCTCTCTATTCTTTCTTCATTCTCCCTCTTCCTCTCTCTGTCTTTCCTTCTTTCTCTCCACCCCCTTCCACATTTCCCACATCTTTAATGCACCCTCTGCATTAACCCTTGACTGCCAGCTCCTGGGGTTAGCTCACTCTGGCTCAAGCCAGCCCTTTCTTAATCAAAAAGACAAAGCACAATGAATCCGAGCACACACCCTGACCCCTCCCCTCACACACACTTCTCTCCTCTTCCTCAGGACATTTCGGGAATAAGAAACTGTGCCATCCCTTTGTCTTGGTGGTCTATCAGCCTTAATCCCCTTGGGCTGGCCCCATCCCAGCCTGCTCCCTAAGAAAAGAGTACTCTCCTCACCATGAGATGTGCTCTAGCCTTAACCTCCTCACCCCAACCTAACCTTCCCAGTTGGAGGGACAGTTCTGGGATTCCTCTCTGAGAGCTCGGCCTTCGATTCCCACTCCCAAAGATAAGAGCGGAAGCTTCTGGTGAGGGCATCCCCACCACCCATCAGAAGAAGCATGGATCGTACTAGCCAGCTGAAAGGGACGCTTGGTAGTGCTGTTCTGTGCCAGATGCCAGAATCCCTTGGAGCCCTTTGCTGAGAGCAATGGCAGGCACTGCATTGCCTGTTGTGGACTCTGATACCTGCTAGAC
>JAQHUG010000780.1:167278-183289 GCA_028555095.1 Dicrostonyx torquatus | reverse complement strand
AGGCAAATAGAATAAATAAAAATAAGAGAAGCCTTTTAGACTGTGATGGTGTGAAAGCCTGTTCCTTTCCGCGCGTCTCCGAGCACACATTTGGGGAAAAGCTTCAGTTTCTATGTTGGGGCAACGGTCCCCGACAGCCTGTGGCTTGGTTTAATAAACAGGAAGCTGGTGCTGATCCACAAGGCTAAGCTGAAGAACTGGGTGGTTGTCTGGGTGAGGTTAAGATGGGTGCTTTTCCCTGCCCGGTGACCTCTGTTGATGAAGCCCCATGTGGCAGCAGAGGCATTAGGTAATTGCTTAACTCCCCTCCCCCATTCTTTTTTGGTCTGAGAATCTGCTATTAGCTTAAAAGTCTCTCTCTGATGAGAATGGTACATCATTAGGGAGATTAAACTTCTCAGGGTGGACCCTTGGGATTGGAAACCTCTTTTAGGAAGATGAACAAGTTCAATCCAAGTAGCCCAGAAGGGTTGCCCATCACAGTAATGTGAGAACCTCCTTCAGCGCCCACTTCTCATGTCTCCCGGTCTGCCAGGACATACCTGCTTCTGTTTCATCCCTGTCATCTGAGGGACAGGAGAAGATAGAAGAAAATACTGACTGCTAATACAAGGGGAATGGCCAGGGAGACGACTCGGTGTTTGCTGCACAAGTATGGGGGCCTGAGTTCAGATGTCCAAGCGTGGTGGTCCATGCCTATGACCCCGGTACCTGTGGGGTGAAGACAGGCAAATCCCCAGCCTCATTGGCCAGGTGTCTTAGCTGAATCAGTGAGCTCCAGGTTCAGAGAGAGATGCTGTCTTAGAAAATAAGATGGAGAGAGACTGAGGAAGCCAACCAGCCAATGTCAGCCTCTGGCATCTACACTCAAAGCACACACATCCCACCCCCGGCCGACACACACACATATGTATCAGTTCCTAGACATACAAAATGTACAGAGAACCTTCTTGGCTCTGAGTCAGATCAGAGAGAACAAAACATAGGAAGAACCTAGAGTCAAACCGAAGGCCCTCCAAGCTTCCTTCCCGTGCAGCCAAACTGAACCAGTGATGTGATTTCATCATTAGCGAGGATTCAGAAAGCTGCAGGAACAACAGGCTTCCTGCTCAGACTGCAGGACAGTGATGTTTACCGCGGGGCGATCGTCCATGGGACTGTGAGTCATGGCAGATGGTCATCACACCCTCGTTAATCACTGCAAATGAATGTGAGTGTTTTGTCCTTTAGAATGTTCAGTTCTGTCTTGTAACCACCATATGGTCCCCTGTCATCTGCATAGTTGTCTCTCACTTGAGCAGTGACGTATTTATTGTACTTCAAAAAATATTTGCAGAGATAACAATGAATTAGTGATAGCGAAAAAAAAAATACCCACGAGAGTCCTTACAGCCCCTAACCCTAATCGCTCACAGAGCCAAGGCTTCTGTGGTAGGAGGCAGAAAGCAAACCTACTTTTATGTTATTCATTTACTTAATTCAGATTAGATCTCACCATGTAGCCCAGGTTGAACTCAAACTCAAAATCCTCCTGCCTCAGCCTCCTGAGTACTGGAATCACAGGTGTACTCCACCAAACCAAGTTCCCCTTTTATTAACACACCATACAGCAAACATATCATACAACACATACTCACATACCATACAACATTGCACATCATATGCCATGCACACATACACACACATCACACAACACAAACGTCATACACCACGCACACGTGTACCCACACTCATGTCTCATATGATGCCATGCACATATTACACAATTCACAACACACTCACATACACAATGCACACTTACGCTGATACACATATATAAAAATAAATCAAATAATGGAAGCCCTCTGATGGCAAACGGGGTTGAAGAGCCAGAAGCAGGGCCCATGAGGGCAGGAGGATGGCAGACACTGACCAGACCAGACTCTAACATGATCCGATCTTTCATGCAATGCAGAAAAAGAGGTCACACAGAGACCATGTTCTCTGGATTGCATACACACAGCAAGTCTCACTGAGTTACACAGGAGCATTTGATTAGAAGAGCACAGAGGCATGTCTGACATGGGGTCTGTAGGATTCATGTACTCAAGGCTAGCTATGGAGGCAACTCAACAGAGTTGTGGATGGTAATGTCATACTACAATGTCAAAAGCATGGACATCTCTGCTTTCAAAACAGAAATAATCATAGTCCCGGAAGTCTTCTGAGAATCCCGGAATGGCGATGGCTACCACCACTGCCAGCAGAAGTGAAGTTGATCAGGCTTTTTTCTTTCTGGTTGCCATGGGAGCACAGTGAACAGTGCGAACAAGCCAAGTCGGTCCAGGGCTTACGCACTATTTAGCTTGCTATCTTACCTTCAGTATCTACAGAGCATCTCGGAGAGCAGCAGCTGTCAGCCATTTTGTCATGGGCGTCAGTGAGAATTATGCTTCTTTATCTTGTACACACACATGTGTATCCCCACATAATCCTCAAAGGCCTGTGTGCTTATCCCTTAGCATCTGTATCAGCTTTCTAGCACTGTACTGACATACCTGAGATTTGTTTAAGCATACGAAGGAGAAGGGATGCTGAAGAGGTAGTGCAGCTGGTAGAGTGCTTGTCTGTGTTCAATCTCCAGAACTCACACTAAAAAAAGGGGGGAGCTAGACACGGTATTATACTCTTGAAATCCCACTGATGGGGAGATGGAGGCAGGGTGGTCTCTCGGTCTCACTGGCTGCCCAGTTTACCTTACTTACTGAGTTCCAGGTCAGTGAGAGACTGTCTCCTAAAAAGAAGGGGCGGGCGCATGAGAAAGACCACACAAGGTTGTCCTCTGGCCTCCGTGTGCGCCCACACACATGAACACACATACATACAAACACAAAAAAGGAAAAAGGCTTCTTTTATCTCACACATTCAATGGTTTCCATCTGAAGTCACCTGACCTGGTTACTTTGAGCCTATGATGACCTTGTGCATTGTGGTGGGACATGACAGAAGGATGCCTACATATCCTATGGCAGCTGAGAAGAAAAGGACAGGGAAGAGATAAAGAGATGGGGTCCCAATGTCCCCCTCAAGTTTACATCTCCAGTGGCTCAAATGTCTCCCATTAGGTCCCACCTGTTAAGGGTGCCTACCATCTCCTGACAGTGCCAAGCAGTGGACCAAGCCTTCACAATATAGGCCTTTGAGAGACATTTCAGATTCAAAGGACAGGCATATCTGCAGAGGGCTGGTTCTAGGATACTGGTGAGGTACCAAAGTCCTCAGATACTCAAGTTCCTAGTGTAAAATTGTGTAGCATTCTCTTACAATTTATACACATCTGCCAGTAAAGTGTGTGCATGTGCGTGAGAGAGAGTGAGTGTGTGTGCATGTGTGTGTATTGTGCATGTGTGTTGCATGTGCATGTGTGTTTCTTTGTTAGGGTTCCTATTGCTGTGATAAACACCATTACCAAAAAACTGCTTGGGGAGGGAAGGGTTAGTTTAGCTTATACTTCTGCATCAAAGAAGCCAGGGTGGGAACTCAAGGTGACATAGGAGAAGCAGAGGAAGTTGACCTTAGAAAGGACCTACTAGCCCTGCTGAAGAAACATTAAATTGCATGAAGTAGAACTGGATGAAGGTGCACGTTGGTTCTCTTATCAGAATAATCCTGCCAGGCAGACAGGATGACCTTGGTTACAGCTGCCTGGAAAAAGCAGCGCTGGTCTGTGCCAGGCTGACTGTGATAATATTTTTACACTGTAAATCTCTCTCCCAAACATCAAACCTTGGAATTTCTGTCTCTATGAATCATATTTAATTGCTCAAAATGTAACTTAGAGCCGTGAAACTCTATAAGATATGGGATCTTGTTCAAGGCTTGTTCTCTTTGGTACATTAGTCAGACACAGTCATTAAAGAGTTTTTCCTTTATTAATCTCTAATCGATGTCATAGCTTCACACTGGGAAGGCATTAATACCATCCCAAAGGTAGGAACCTGAAGCAGAGGTCATGGAGGAACACTGCTTACTGGCTTGGTCTCCATGTTTTGTTCATCCTGCATCCAATACCATCCACGGACAGGTGTTCAGGAGTAACATTATCCCCAGTGAGCTGGGTCCAAGTACATCACTCAATCAAGAAAATGCCGCACAGGCTTGCCCACAGGCCAATCTAGTGAGGTCATTTGCTCAGTTAAGATTCCTTCTCCCTAAACAACTGTAGCTTGTGTTAAGTTGACAAAAAAAATTAACCAGGTAGTGTGTGTGTGTGTGTGTGTGTGTGTGTGTGTGTGTGTGTTGCCTGAGATGGAATCCAAGTCTCTGCACATGCCAAATGCATGCTCCACCAGTGAACTATAAATTTCCCAAACTCCTTCATATATTAAATTGCTGGTCATACTCAAGACCACATAAACCTGATGTAAGTTGTTGTTACGTTCTACTATTAATAAAGACATGGGGAAAGGTCACACATGCTCAGTACCGATGGAACTTTCTATTTCAAATATTGTTAGTTCATGGTTGCCTGAACCCATGCTGTGGCACCTACAGAAGGGGCTGGCTGGCTCTACTCTTAGGTGACACTTCCTTACACCTTCCATGCAATTCTGTCCTGTTTTGTTTAGAAAGGCAACTGTGGGAGCAGACCTAAGGTGATCATTGCTGACCTGCACCTCCAAGTGCTGATACCATACGTCATCCGGTCTTCTTGGCTGAAAGCAGGATCTGTGACTTGTGTTCTAGCCAACAGAATATGTCAAAAGTTGTCACACGCCATTCTCTCTTATCACACAGGAGTGTCCCGGTAAGAAAACAATCACTTTGAGGCACTGTTTGTCCTAAAACTCCCGTAGCAGGACTCGAACACTCGGGGCAATGTCTGGGAACAAGGCTAGTCTCTGATTAAAGACCTGGGAAAGGTCCTGGGAAAGAACAGGAGCCTCAGCCATGAGACCTGAGGAGAAAAACTGTTGACAATTTGAGTGAATTTGGAAGAGGGGTCTTGCCCTGTTGGTCATCCAGACAAGTACACAATTCAGCTGGCATCTTCACTGTCACCCTGAGTAAAGGAGCTAACTAAGCTGGACTCAAAGTCCTGGCCAGAGAATACGTGGCACAGAAAATGTCTATAGTTTAAAAAAAAAAAAAGGCACTAAACGTGTGGTAGATCACACTCACTAAATGAGTTTCATGACAGATTTATAGGTTGGGTGCTTATCTTAATTAGTGTTTCTATTGCTATGAGGGACACCATGGCAACTGTTATAAAGGAAAATATTTGATTGGAGCTGACTTACAGTTTCAGAGCTCAAGTCCATTATCATGGCAGAACATGATGGCATGCAGGCAGGCTGGGTGTTTGAGAAGAGACTGAGAGTCCTACATCTTGGTCTGTAGACAGCAGGAGACTGTGTGCCACACTGGAGCGTATCTTAAGCATATGAGACCTGAAAGACCACCTCCACAGTGACTCACTTACTCCAACAAAGCCACACCCACTCCAACAAGGCCACACCTCCTAATGGTGCCCAGCATTCAAAGGCATGAGTCTAGGGATCCATACCTATTCAAACCGCCACAGTGCTGCAACTTAAAAAAACAGAGATGTAACTAGTGTACAGTCACACTTTTTAATTGCTCAGGAATGTGACCTTGAGGATATCAAGAAAAGTACAAGGTTATCTGTGACAGGCATTTATTTGAAACCGCGTGCTGGAAGAAGGAAACCACTGTAGCATGGAAATATGAAAACGATGATTTGATTCTTTTCCTCGTTGCCTCAAATGAAAGAATCCAGTGAGCAGATTGAAAGTCTTCCACGTTACAGGGGAAAATGATACAGAAAAGTCATCACTGAGCCAGCCTCTGTGAAGTAATCAGACGCTAAAAGAAAAGAAGAGATCGTTTGGGTAGCTACTCAAAATGAGCGTGTGACTCAGAAGGAGAAAACTGCTAAGGCCCGGCTGAGACCTCTAGGACTGAGCCTGTTACCACTGCATACTCCCATTGTTCTTATTTATGTCAGCCACATGGCCGGTACCTTTTCAGATTCAAGATGCTGCCTGAGATGATCAAGCCTCACAGGATACTCCAGTCAGGACTTGATCCTAACACTAAATTTTCTTTAGGTCCCCTTAAAGATTATCAGCACCCCCAACCAGCCGGAAGTAGCCTGGAATACTACACCCACATTCCCAAAAAATGGACTATGGACATTTTCCTTTGTTTTTTAAAAAAAGGGGGGGAAGTGGTACGGGAGAATTGTCTGTATTCTGTCAATCATTTAAATAAATGCTGATTGGCCAGGCAGGGAGTATAGGTGGGAAAACCAGACAGGAAGTAGAGGGGAGAATAGGAGAATTTGGGAAGCAGGAAGCTCCCTTGGCACTCCTGAGCAGATCACCAAAGAGGCAACATGTAAGCTGCCCGGCTGAGAAAAGGTACCAGCTATGTGGCTGACATAAATAAGAACAATGGGTTAATATAAGTTACAAGAGCTAGTAAGAAGACTGAGATAATGGGCCAATCAGTTTATAACCTAATGTAGACTCTCTGTGTGATTTTCTTTGGGGCTTGCCAGCTGTGGGGTACTGTGCGGGACAGAAACCCCAATGAGCCAGCCCTCATGTTACATACTCCATTTCCTGTTTTCAAGGCATCCTTCTCCATGGTGTACAGGTGGCCAATGACTCCATGATGTCACCTGTGAAATTTGGGGTTGTGGTGTAAAGATAGACTCTCAACCCTCATCATTTAGAACCCAAGAAAACCAGTCCTTAGAACGGAAGGCTCTCCTCTTACACAACAATTTCCTCTGAATTGAAGCATCCCCCCTCCACCAAGGAGAGGTGTGGCTCAGGAGACTCAGGAAGTAAACAAACATCACGTGACTTGGCGAGCTGCAAAGGGCAAGCTTCACCACGGTGTCGTGGAAATAATAAACAACTTCCACTGAGTTACAGAGAGAAGTTTCTCCCAAATATTGAGCCACTTGCAAGTCTCACAGAGAACTCTACAGTTGCGGCTTTCCTCAGACTCTCACTGTGTCAGGGTGAGCTTTTCAGTAATGCCTTTGAGTCATCCCTGCTCCTTAAAGTAACTCCTCCCACACCCAGACCCCTATAAGTAACTCCAATAAACTCATTGGCTCACCAAGTTGGCATAATCGTGAAACAGTCCTCCGCAGTTTCTGGTGATAAATACACTTCCATTTTTTTTGTTGTTGTTGTTTTATCTTTTGAGGCTCAGGCTGGCCTCACACTTAGGGATTCTCCTACTTAAGTCCTGTAGGTGCTGGCATGTGCCACTATGACCAGGTAAGAAATGAATTCTCACTGTGTGTAAACCATATCATGAGTGGAGGACCTGTTTTCACTGATAGGAGCAGTCATGTAACTAACATTTGAGAATTCAATACCTGGTTGACCAGAGTAAAGATGGGTTGTTAAATAACTTAGGAGAGAAAGCAAACCCCATGCATTTCATAGTCAACAATGGTTTTCTAAGTGGATGGTTGACAAACATGACAAACTTCCCAAGGGGGAGTGTTAGGGTTCACGAGAAGATCATAAGAGAGCACCAGACATGTATGCAATCAATAAACATGCTTAGCTTAATTCCTGCATGCAGGGGTCAAACCATCTGACAAAGTGCCAAAACGGCACCCCAAGAGAAGCTCGCAGGCTCTTTTTAAGCAAGATTAGGGGAATTCCAGGGAGGAGAGGTTAGTTTGGCAGCTGATTGGTGGGTTTAAATACAAAGTTTACAGGTTGCTACAGGATTGGTTGGTGGCTTAGTGGTTAGGTCTTTCCAGCAGCAGGTAGGAGAAGCTATCTTTAACTACCTCAAGCTTGCATAAGGCTGCAGGCGTTTACTGATTGGTTGCCCCTGAGTTATGGTCTTTCCAAGAACTGCTTGTTCAGTTCCAGTAAACCAAAACTGAGGCCTGGTTCCTGGCAGGGCTATTTGGAGGCTGTCATGGTGCTGGTTTGGCTCCTTGGCTTTCTCAGGAGTACCACACCAATGTACTTCCCCATGAGCCGTTTCTGAATAGCCAGTGTTAAGTGTTACAGCTAAAGGCATCCCAGCAGTCAGGAGCCAAGGAATACCACAAGCAAGCACACTACATAACAGTCACACCATACAACAAACCTCACACAGGAAATTTGTTGGGAGAGACATGAGGGTGGCTGTCTCTACTTTGGCAGAAACAGCAGGGAACTGAGCAGGGGTTTCTTGGGAGGAGGAGATTCCCAGCATGGGAATCAGTGATATTTCAAACTCAGGGATTGGTAGGTTTTGGGCTCAGGGATTAGTGGGCTTTCTAGCTCAGGGATTGGTGGGTTTTCAAGTTCAGGGATTGGAGGATTTGATGGGTTTTCAAACCCAAAAGTGGGCACAGACGTTTTACCCTACATCCAGTCCAGGCCTGCGGATCTGGACCTGCTGGCAGAGTGATTCCTGGCATATACAAGACCATGGGTCTGATTCCCATCACCACATATCCCAGGGGTGGCGGTGCACATCTGTCAACTCAGCACCTGAGAGTTAGAGAAAAGAGGATGGGAACTTTAAGGGTTTCTCAGCTACATAGAGAGTTCAAAGCCAGTTTGAATCCATGAGGTCTTGTATCAAAAGAAAAATAATCCAGTATTAACTGTCAGGTCCAAATTCTGGTGGTTAGACCACAGCCAGCATTCTTCAGGAATTTGTGATGCCAGTCCTCCTCTACCAAAGAACCTGGTTCCCTGATCATTTGCAGAAGAGACAAATGATATCTGTGATGCCCATTAACACCCCAAAGCTCATGCTGGCTTCCAGGCTCCCTTAGTGGTACAAGAAGCAGTTTCACATTTCAGAGTCCATGATGGCGTCCTCACTTTCCTTACCCATCCCTTACCTTAAATGTCTGCTCATGGACTTTTCTACCCCTAGCTTTTTAGTATCTTTATTTTGACTGTTCTCTCTCTCTCTCTCTCTCTCTCTCTCTCTCTCTCTCTCTTCCTCTCTCTCTCCTCATCATCTCTTTCTGTTCATCGCTCACTCTCCCCATGCCCCATTCATGGTCAAGTCCACTCTGTTGGCCATGTTCAATCTACTACTTTCTCTCTCTGCTCTGGACTCTTCAGACTCCTCTGGTTGTTCTCTTCCTCATATCTACAATAACCTTCCCGTCAACCATACCTTGGAGTGATCATGTTGGCAGTTTATCCTCTGGAGCCAATCACATGTAACCAAACTATGTGGGGAGTGATGGTACACACCTATGATCTCATCACTTGTTAGGCTGACATGGGAATGGAGAGTTCAAGGCCAACTTGGGCAACTTAGGAAGCCCTGTTTCAAATAAGATCAAAAGGGCCAGCAGCAGAACACTTGACTAGCACTCTCGGCAATGCAGTCAGTCCAACAGACCCTCATGAGAGTCTAACAGAGAAGTGATAGCAGAAGGATATCATGAGCCCTGGCTCTTTCAATTTTCATTAATCACATGAAGTTTACTTTGAAATTTTATAGCCAAATATAGATGATGCAAATAAAGCCAAGCGAGGATTATCAACAAAGCCACAGCGCCGTAGAGGTAGATGGAAGAGAAGATGAGAAGCTGCTGACATCTGGCCATTGTCATCTGTGGAGCCATGGTTCTAAGATACTGTTTTTCACTATGTTTCAGAAAGCTAGTGGGGGCTGGAGAGATGGCTCAGTGGTTAAGAGCACTGGCTGCTCTTCCTGAGGCTCTGAGTTCAATTCCCAGCAACCACATGGTGGCTCCCAATCATCCATAACAAGATCTGGTGCCCTCTTCTGGTCTGCCCTGCAGATGGAACACTGTATACATAACAAATAAATCATTTTTAAAAAGAAAGAAAGCTAGATGAGGATGTTGGGGATTCAGTTCAGTGGTAGAGTGGATGCTGATCACACACAAGCCTCTGGTTTTGGTCCCCAGCACAGCAAAGACACATGCACATATACACCCCCAGTGACACATTTCCTCCAACAAGGCCACACCTCTTAATTCCTCTCAAGTAGTGCCACTCCTTGATGATCAAGAATTCAAATATTTGAGTCTATTGGGGTCATTCCTGTTTAAACCACCACTTAAGGAGTGTTCATATAAAGCCCAAACCAGTCCCAGTATCCTTTTCCTCCTGTTGCCTTCAGATCCAAACATAGAGATTTTTTTTTTTTCGAGCCAGGGTTTCTCTGTGGCTTTGGAGCCTGTCCTGGAACTAGCTCTTGTAGACCAGGCTGGTCTCGAACTCACAGAGATCCGCCTGCCTCTGCCTCCCGAGTGCTAGGATTAAAGGCGTGCGCCACCACCGCCCGGCTCCCAAACATAGAGATTTCAGCTACCATGTCTGCCAGTGTGCTGCCATGAGAAAAATGGGTTACACTTCTGAAAGTATAAGCCAGCCCCAGTTAAATGCTTAGGAGTGTCTCTTCACAGCACTAGGACACTGACTAAGACAAGTTAAAATCATTTTTCTTTATTTTTATTTATTATTTGTATATGTGTGGGTGCATGCATGTGTGCATATGTGTGCCACAGCACATGTGTGGAGGTCAGAAGGTAATTTTGTAGGATCATTTTCTCTAATTCTGCCTTTCCATGGTCTTCCTCCACGTCTCCTGGTGCCTCCACCCTTCTTCTTCCCAGTGTCCTCTGTGCCTAGAAATTCTGCCTAGCTATTGGCCATTCAGCTTTTTTTTAAACCAATCAGAATGACACATCTTCACAGTGTACAAAATGGTTATTCCTCAACAGCCTTCTTTGAGATGCTCCAGTGGGGTGGGAAATGGGAAAGTGGGGCTGGTCCTAGTAGAGCCAAGCAGGCAAGATAAAACTGAGAAATATTTAAGGTCCTAGTAGAGCCAAGCAGGCAAGATAAAACTGAGAAATATTTAAGAGTATATTGTGCTTTGTCAAAGAAATGGACCCATATAAAATATTCATCTACAATCTATATATTAATCAATTATGTTTTCATTTTTCCATCTATGTATCTATTTTAATGGACTTGTTACGAGGCTCACATGATTACACAGCCTGAAAAGTCCTAGAGTTGGTGATGTAGTTCAGAGGTCTGATAGCTGAGAGCCAGAGAGCCAATGGAATAGATTCCAGTCCAGTAGATCAGGGAAACTTACTCACTGCTAAGCAGATCCATGAGCAAGCTGCAGGGCTCAGAGAATGTGCTGCTGTTTCCTCTACCTTGGTGCTTTATTTTGCCTTCAGTGGAGTGGATGAGGCCTACCTACAGCAGTGGGTGATCCACCTTTACCAATTCCAATGCTGAATTCCCCTGTGGATGCCCTCATAGACACACCAGTGAAAGTGTTTACTCTGTTCTCTGGACACAGATGAGCAAAGACCAAGTGAACCATCACAGGTAATGTGGACCTAGAGAGGCCAAGAGATTTTCCTCTCAAGAAACCTTGGGATCCATTGATGTTGGGGCTGGCAAAGACACATATGGTGAGATTGTGCAGCAGGAAATGGCCAAGAAGTGACTAAACTTGGAGGGCAAAGAGAGACCAGATGCTCTGAGGAGAATAGCATTGAGGGAACTAAGTGGCAGAGAAATGGAGGACAGGTGGTATAGTAACACAGCAATGTTTTACGATTTTGAAAACAAGTCTACACCTAAATCATTTTAAACAAAAAGAAAAAAAGAACTTATAAGATGCTATTCAAGACACCAGAGGCCAGAGAGATGGCTTATCAGGGGCACCTCCTAACACCACACCTGGCACCCTGAGTTTGATCCTAGGTTTCACATGATGGAAAGAGAGAACTGACTCCTGAAAGCTGTCCTCTGACCTTCATATGTGTGCTGTGGCATACATGTGCCCACATACATATCATACATACATATGATAGTGATTGGTGATGAATAAAAATCTTGGTAGCCACTTGCATGTCTCAAAGTTGTTACTGGCTATTGGCTAAGACTTCCAGTGAGACTGAAGCCAAGACATAGTCCTATGCTTAAGGAAATGACATCAAACATGGTTTTGAACATAAAGAATTACAATTACTAGGCAATAATAGTTGGCTATGGTAGGGAAGGCTAGGGAACTGAAGAGGCATGTTCTAGTACCAGACAAGAAGAGCGGAAGCCTGTGTGCTGGGGCCACACTGCAGCAAGATGTGCACAGGAAAGATGGAAGTGTCCGCTCGGCTCATTATTTTGGATAAATTGGACTCCTGTGCTCCAGTAGTTTTGCTAGAAGGATGACTACAGAATTTGTCAGGGACCATCGCCCCAACATAGAATCTGGTACTTCACCCTAAGTGTATTTTCGGAGGCACGTGGAAGAATCAGACACTCACACCAGCATCGTTCAAGGGTGGCTCAGACTCCTCCTCCTTCAAGCATTACCTGTGTTTATTGTCTACCAAAAAGCTCTGAATGAGTCTCTCAACTCCAGAGGAATTCCCTATTCATATTCATTTTCCGGGGCCCATCCTGTCAGCCACACCTGCATACCATCTTACCAGCTTTGGATTCAGAAGCATTCCTTCCTGGGCAATCTACAAGTCAATGAAGGCCGGAGCTAAGCCTTCCAATCTTTTGTCTTTCTAGCTGCTAGTTTTCAGCTACCAAAAGAATCAAGCATAGCTGTTGTCAGCCTGTCTGAGGTAAATCAGAGCCCACAAGAATTAAGATTTAAAGGGAGGCTGAGTCCAAAGGGAGGTTAGATGGGTTAGCTGGTTAATCTTGATTGTCCACTTCATAAGATCTAGAATCCACTGAGACACCCCTCAGTGCAGATCTCTGAGGGCATTTCCAGAAAGGCTTCTCTGAGAAGAGAGGAGTCTCCCCTAGACTAAGCAGCACCTTATGGAAAGGTCAAGAAAAAGTGTTGCTGCTTGTAGCCTTGACTTCCCTCTTGCTAGTGAATGTGTTTATTCATTGCTGTTGAGGCTGCCGCCACCACCACCACCTTTTGCTGACTTTGGAAACCAGCTTCTCTGGCTTTCCAATGTAGACTGAAGACCAGTAACTCTCCATGAATCCTGCAGGCCTTCAGCTTCAGACTAGAAGTGCTGAGGCATCTAGCTGCATAAACCAAGAAGCTACCAGTCTGCCCTGGTATGTAGGTGGTCACTGATGATTACCCAGCCCATCCGGAGTAAGCCAATCTAAAAAAATCTCCTCTTTTAATAGATATTCATTCTATAAGTTCTGTTCCTTTAGAGAACTCTGGCTAGTGCCATGAGAAATGAAAATTATGTTTGTTAGAAATGTGACCAGGAGTGGGGCTGGAGAGATGGCACAGTTGTTAAGAGCTCTTACAGAGAACCCCAAACCTCCAGGTCAGGAAGCTCATGAGCACTTGCAGCCCCAGTCTCAGGGGCTTTGATACCCTCTTCTGGCTTCTGAAGGCACCCGTGTGGGTGGGGTGCACCTACATTCAGGGATATGCATGCACATGAAGAGAAGGAAAGAAGACTGGCAGTGAAGAATTAAGAGGAATAGCAGCCTATCTTTAAGGTGGAAATATGCTGTGCCTACAGAAATGGCTGTCAGAGAAGAGAACTTGCTTTGCCCTTCTAATTGAGTTCAGGGTCCCTGCTGAATGGTGTGAGAAGAGGCTCCAGGAGGCAGGGATGGATGCACTATGTGGAGAGGTCGGAGGCTGCTTCCATGAGATGTTGGGAAGAAGAAATCATCAAGATCCAAAGAAAAGAGGAGATGCTTGACAAGGTTAATTGAGAAGAATTTAAACAGAGATGAGTGGGGGTAAGGGAGAGAAAAGAGAAGGCTGGGGCACCTGAAGGCTAGTTCCCGAGGAAGATCTGTCACTTCAAGACCTAACCGGGGAGGGGAAAGGATAGAGCAGAGATGTTCTCAGAGCCTGCTGAGGCTAGAACAGGAGGTGGGGCTATGGTAGGAGGCATGGCTAGGGCTCAAGAGGCGTGGTTATGATACAGGAAGTCTAGCCTTGGTGCAGTGGGCAATCCTGTTGCTCAAAACTTAGTAATGGGAAGCCTGACTGTGGTATAGGAGGTGTGGCTATGGTACTCGGTGCATGAGTACA
The DNA here is from genome assembly GCA_028555095.1 of Dicrostonyx torquatus. NCBI lineage: Eukaryota > Metazoa > Chordata > Mammalia > Rodentia > Cricetidae > Dicrostonyx > Dicrostonyx torquatus. Next base: position 169,258 of record JAQHUG010000780.1, on the reverse strand, counting down.
TTTCCTGAGGCCTGACTCTGGTAGGATCAGAAGGCACGGCCTTGGTGGGTGCAGGGGTCTATTCTCTAAAATCTCCAGTACTGACCATTTCTCTTGGGGGACACAGAATTAGGCACCAAGTCTTAGATGCTACATCTTTGTCATCTGCTCCAATTTATTAAATTTGACCCACATCTTTGTTATATCTGTGGTTTTTTTAATAGTTCTCTTATTTAACATGTATTTTATTCTAACTTAGACAATTGTATGTTTTATTTTGTCATAACAAAACGCAAACAAGCTGGGAATGGATAAGAGGCTTGAAGATCTGCAAGTGAGAGACCAGTCTGGTCTACGCAGAGCTCCAGGACAGTCGGTGCTACATAGTAGGACCCTGTTTCAACAGCCAAGTCCAAAACATACACAGGCTGTGTGTTTAGCATTCTCGAAACCCAGGTACTATGACAGACAATGTCTTTGAGCCACATGCACATGTGCACATACAAACATACACATGCACATGCTCATACACACACACACACACACACACACACACACACACACACACCAAGCACACCACAGCCTTCCTGGACTCATAAAAATTATTAGGCATCTGTTCAGTTTTTAGCCAGGAGTCATTTAAAAGCTGAAATCAGCAATTAAAAAAAGAGTGGGCACCAAATGCCTATTGTAGGATATTTTACTCTTTTGGCTTTTTGAGGGGCCACCACCCAGTTCCCAGATAAATCACACATGGAGGTTTATGAATGCCTGGCCTTAGCTTGGCTTGTTTCTTGCCCACTTTTCTTAAATTATCTCGAATACCTTTTGCCTCTGGGCTTTTTATCTTCCTAACTTCTGTATATCTTACTTTCCTTCTTACTCCGTGACTGGCTGGGTGGCTGGGTGGCTGGCCCCGGTGTCCTCCTCTCCTTCTCTTGCTCCTTGTTCTCCTCTCCAAGTTCTCCTATTTATCCTCTCTGCCTACTAGCCTGGCCTGTCCTTGCTCCTGTCTTGCTATTGGCAGTTGATCTCTTTATTAGGACCATCAGGCATTTTAGACAGGCACAGTAACACAGTGTCACCGAATTAAACTAATGCAGTGTAAACAAAAGTCAAACAACAGAAAATAATATTCTCCAACAAATGACTCTCAAATGTAAATTAGAAAGCTAAGAAGAGCTGGGGAGGTGACTCAGTTGGGAAAGTGCTTGCCGCGCAAGCATGAGGACCTGAGTTCAGACCCCCAGAACCTATGTAAAAAGCTGAGCATGGTGCTACATACCCCAGTGCTTGGGGAGCAGGGGCGGGAGGATCCCTGGGCTTCACCGGCTACACAGTCTAGCTAAATCCAGCCTCCACATCTTCCATCTCTCCCCAGTATGCTATATCTTCAGGAGGTCAAGGCAGTCCACCCACTCCCAAAAGAGTAGAAAGATAAAATTCATCTTTTTCAGTCTTCCCACTGCCTGGGTAGACAGATTGGTCTGGAGCATAAAAGGATCTCATGGGAACAGCCCATGGTAGACCACATCCTGGCTCCCAAGGTTTAGGGTGGCGCCTAATGTACATAAAAGTAGTAAATCAAAGAAGACCCGTCAGGAATCAGGCTGTTGCTGAGCAGCCTTCTTCCTTTTGCAGCAGGTTAATAATCCCATTGAGGGCCCTGGAATTTACTAGAAGTCTTTGCCTACATTTCCCACAGATGCAGAGGGGGATGCTCATCAGAAAGGGACAAATAAAAGGCAGGACCACTTTAAGATCAGGTTACTCCAACAGAGGCAGCAAGCCCAGCCCAATTAATGATGAGGTCATACAGAGGGGCAGAAGAGGAAAGTCCCACAGACTGCTGTTGCTAGTCACTCCTCACATCTGGAAGTATTAAGACTTCCACAATAAAGAGGCACACATGGAGGCCGTCAGCCCGCACCAGGGGACATTCTCATGCTTGTGACAGCATCCCTGCCTGGACACATTTTTCTCTTTTCTTTCTTTTTTTTT
>JAQHUG010000780.1:100698-150586 GCA_028555095.1 Dicrostonyx torquatus | reverse complement strand
TACAGATGTGCTGACCAGTGAGTCCTAGGGACCAGCCAATCTCTGCATCACTGCGCTGTGTTTACAGATGTGCACCACCACACCCAGCCCTTAGCTTGTGGGTGCTGGGGACTCCTAACTCAAGACCTCATACATGTGCAGTGAGAATTTTACCCACTGAGCTATCGCTTCCCACTCCTTAGGATCTTTTAAGAGTGGAAGGAGATAAATATTCCACTTAATGTGCCAACTTTTTAAAATGCCTAAAATAGGCGAGAATATTTTGAAAAAGAGCCAAATGACCAGTGATGCTCTAGTGACACTACACTATAAAATTACTAACAAATAGCAGAGTAGAATTTGTGCGAGAATAGACAGCTTAATAACTAGAACAGATTAGAGTCTATGGTAGTGGCCTGATTGTTTGAAGATGGGATATGCTTACTAACTTACTCTACACGTGTTTACTATGGCAGGTATTGTACACAGCACAACAAAAGCAGACCAAATCAGGTGTTGCAGTCAAGTGCAGATGAGCAGGCAGTCTGCGAGGAAGGATGTATGCTGGCCTAGTAGACTAGAGGATGGAACACTGCGACAGAAGCAGAGAATGGGGTGTTCAGGCTTCTCCCTTGTTAGGTAACGCCAATGCAAAGATTAGAAGACAGAGCATCCCAGCTCTCCACACAAGGTTAGGACCCCTCAGGCCACAGGTACTCTGGCAAATGGGCCAGGTCCTGTCCTACCTGGGCACAGGAGGAATTGTATAGATGAGTATTATAAAGGCGGGATTACAAATTGTCATGAGAGAAAAGCTGATTCTGAAAGTGCTTTGGGGACAAATGACCCTAACAATGGAGATATAAATAAGCTTGATCTTGCCCTACACCACATCCACCAAAGAAATTCTTAATGGATTGAGGAATGAAATACAGCGACTTCCATTCAAAGGTAGCAGACAGATCTCTCCACTCTCAAACCTCAGTCAGAAGACCATCTGCGGTGGTGAGTTGGGGGTTTTTAATACAAGAAAACACTGTGATGGGCGAAGATGGTTTAACAGAAGCTGTGCCTCACGGCAGCAAAGGGAAAGACTAACCACAGCGGAAACCCACATGGAGGTTCCAAAAAGAAAAACCAAGAATAGAGCTACCACATGACTGAGTATAACCACTCTTGGGTGTATAACGAAGAATTCTAAAGTCAGTATACAGAAATGCTTGCACATCCATGCCCATTGCTGCACCATTCACAATAGCTAAGACGTGAACCACACTAGATGTCCATCATCGGATGAAAGGGTAGAGGAACTATGGTACACATACACCGTGGAGCTTTACTGAGCTGGAAAGTGAAATTGTGACATTTGCAGAGAAAAGAGTAAAAGGAGAAATTACTGTGTTAAACAAAACATGCCAGATGTAGGGAGGCAAATATCATGTTCCTTCTCAGATGCTGAACCTTAGTCTAAAAGTATCGAGTGTGTGTATCTGTGTGCATGTATGTTGCATGTGTGTATGTATCTGTGTACATATATGTTGTGCGCGTGTGTGTATGTGCATGCATGTGTGTAAGTCATGAAACTGGAGAAGGGAGGAACTGATCTTAAGGGAGGGCCAGAAGGTAACAGAAAGCACATACATGTGAGCAGGAGGGAGTATTTGGCAGTAGGGAGGTGCTGTGTGAGAGACTCTTCCCAAGGATGTGCACCCATGTCTACTTGTCCTCAGAAAGGGATCCCAACCAGACAAAAATAATGATTGCATCAGAGGATTTTGGGTTGTGAATTACTTTTTATTGCAGTTACTGATAGGTATACAGATTAAGAATCTCTTACAGGAGCAGGGATGACTCAAAGGCAGCTGGGTCACTGGAAAGCCCACTTGGGCATGGGTGACAACTTACAAACAGAGTGTCCCTAGTTCTCTGCATAACTTGCAGGTGATCTCCACATGTTTGAGAATCTCTTTTCTGGAGCTCGCTGGTCAGTAGTCTCCCACCGCCCCCCCCCCCCGCGCACGCACGCGCACGCACACACACACACACACACACACACACACACATCCAGCAGCTGCTTACTGTTGCAATAAAGCTGGGGAGGGGGCTTGAGAGTCTTGCACCTTTCTGCTTTTCAGATATGCAATACTTGTTTACCTCCAAGACTCCTGAGTCTCACTCCTCCCTCCTGGAAGGAAGGCTTCCATTCAGAGGAAGCTGTTGTACCACAGAAGGGAACCAGCAAGAGTAGCTCAAATTCTAATTGGTCTTAGTAACCAAAACCCGGAGTCAGATGTCAGGGTAAATGCTGAAAGATCAGAGAAGTAAAGGAAGGAGACTGCCACCAAATCCTCAAACCAAATAAGCAAGATCCTGTCTCTATAAATCCTCACACTGAAGAGAGCCGAGCTCCCATCTCCTCCCACCTTGTATTCCTCTCTCCCCCCCAGCCATATCACTTCCTTTCTCTACCTCCCTAGTGCTGGGACTAAAGATGTGAGATCCCAAGTGCTGGAACCAAAGGTGTGAGCTCTGTTTCTCTTTTAGACTGTTAAATCTCTTGTAACCCAGTGTGGCCTTGAACTCCTGGTCTTCCTGCTTCTACCTCCCAAGTACTGGGTTTAAAGCTATGTGGCACCTGTCGGGGACGGCCTGGCCTCTATGGTTAACTAGTGGCTATCTCTCCTCTGATCTTCAGGCAAGCTTTGTTAGAGCACAAACAAAGTATCACTAAAAGCAAGGGTCAGGGAGGGGACCATGGGAGAAAGGGATGAATTAATAATTAAGAAATGCACAGGGCTGGAGAGATGGCTCAGTGGTTAAGAGCACTGCCTGCTCTTCCAAAGGTCCTGAGTTCAATTCCCAGCAACCACATGGTGGCTCACAACCATCTGTAATGAGGTCTGGTGCCCTCTTCTGGCCTGCAGGCATTTACATAGACAGAATATTGTATACATAATAAATAAATATAAAAAAAAAGAAATGCACAAAAATGTCATCATTCTGCATGCTAGCTTAAATCAACTTTAAAAATTAAAATTATCTAATAAAAAACTGATAACCTGAGAATTTAAGTTTCCAGATAGAAGAAATGTGCCAAATATGGGTCATATTAAATGAGAGTATTCTGCCATCAGAGTTCATCACATAATTTCAGGATTCTGGGGAGAAAAAGATAACAATTACAAGTTCCTAAGGGGGGAAAAATAGGTCAAATACAAAGAGCAGGATTCACAATTACCTTTTGTTATGCCCCAATCCGCGAAGTCCCCCAAAAGCCAACAAGTAGACCCAGTTCCCAATATAAAAGCAAAGAGCCTTTATTTTAATCAAGTTTGCAAACTCGGTCTCTCTGCATGTCCAATGTATTCGAATAAATGGAGAGCCCTGAGCTCAGTTAGAGTTGGATTTTTATAGTAGTAAAGATGGGGGTGAGGGGTTTCTGAGGTTTAGGAACTCTGATTGGCTGACATTTATCTAGGGGTGTCCTGGTGAGTGTGCTGGTAGGTGATCCTATCTACAAAGGTTGGAATGCTAGGCATTTCCTTTGACAGGTCTGTTCTTGGGTAGTACCTGGGTAATCTCAGTTTGTGGTTCTTCCTGCAACCAGGTATTGCTTCAGGGTAAACTACTGAGACTCAGGCCTCCATTAAACTTATCGATAGCTGAGTCCTACTCTGGCAGGTGATAATGATTGAAAGTAAAGAACTTCCTTTGGGTGGTCTGTTTCTATTTAGCTTATCATGGCTGAATCCTACACTTTCTCAACAGCAACAACTGAAGCTGAAAAACCATGGAAGCAGGAGGCAGAGGCAGGAAGACCAGGAGATCAAAGCCAGCCTCAGCTAGTAGAGTTCTTAGCTGGAATACATGAAGTCCAGGACTTGGTCCCCAGTGCAACAGAATACTGGGCAGAGTTGCACACATCTGTAATCCCAGCCCTTCGAAAGCAGAGACTAGAGAATGAGTAACGTCAAAGTCATTTTCAGCCACGGAGTAAATTTTAAGACAGCTTGAGCAACATGAGATTGGGGGGGAGGGGGGGAGTGTCCGCAACATTCCAATGGTCAAATTGGTAAATTGCTTTCCTCTTCCTAGGCAAGGATGAATTAAATGTGAGAATGGAGGAGGTGGGACACATTGAGAAGTGAAAAGTTTAACACAGAACAAACAGCACCAATTTTCCATCCCATTGTCTCCAGAAACTGGGACGCCGCCAGCTGATATGAGGAAAGAAAAAAAAAATGAAAGAATAGATGAAGAACCAGCTGGCTCCAATACAGAGGTGAAGGGTTACATCGAATAACGCAAAATCTCCTCCCATGCTAGCCAGAAGCAGCAAAGCAGCACCCACTGAGGACAGGTCTCACACGTGCTCACATGCTGTCTCCTGGAGTTTATTCCATCTTCGCTGTCCCAGGGCAGTATGCCATGGCAGTATATGCAACCACTCACAAATCAAAGTAGAACATTATGTCTGCAGCCAGGCCTGGTGACTGAGGCAAACGGATGGCTGGGAGTGTGTGCACACTTGGTCTCTATGGTAAATTCCGTTAGCTTGGGCTATAATGCGAGGCCCTGCCTCAAAAAACCAAGTGTGTCTACTGAAGGAGTACCAATGCGGTCTTTCCTCCAGCACACAGAGAAGGGGCTTGTGTCTGTGAGCACACATACAGGGACCAGGGTTGAGTGGAAAGTGTCTTCCTCTATTGCTCTGATTCCCTTGAAACAAGGTTTCTCATTGAACTGAGATCTCTGTATTTCATCACCACATAGCTATGACTAGCAAGCTCCAGGATCCTCCTGCCTCCAGGCCTCCTTCGATAGCTCTGGAGTAAGAGGCACGCCTGGCACACTCGTGCTGAAAGTGCTCTTCCAGAACAAGCTTTCCCCCATGTGACTTAGAAGCTTTTAAAATCCTAGGGCACGTACCTTCGATCCCAGTGCTTGTGAAGCAGACACAGGCAGATCTCTGTGAGTCTGAGGCCAGTCTGGCTATGTAGTGAGTTTCAGGTCAACCAGAGCTACAAAGTGAAGTCCTGCCCTCTCAACTCCACCCCACTTCCCCAGAAAACATTCTAGGACTATTGAGATGGTTCCATGGTTAAGGGCGTTTGCCACCGAGCCTAATGATCTAAGTTTGATCCCCAGGACACACATGGGCACAGGGTTGAAGGAGAAAACTGACTCCCAAAAGTTCTTCTGACTACTGCTGCATGGGTGCAATGTCGCATGGGCACACACACACACAAATAAATAGACACATATGTACGTATAAAACAAAACAAACAAAATCCAATTTCACCACAGCCTCCTTGTCTAAAGATCTTTAGCAGTTTTCATAGCACATTGTTTTTTGAAACATGTAAGCCAGCCAGCATGTCCCAAGAAACGGCTGACATCCATCTGACCTTGGCTCACATGCCTGTCAGTTCTTTGCCTTTTTGCTTTGCAGGAGTGTTGTGCACGGTTTCTGTGTTTGATTAGGAGACCTTTGAGGGAGTTGTCCCCTCTGTAACCACAGATACAGCCACTTTCTCATCCTCCACAATAGCCCCAGCGCGTGGTTTCTCAGGCAGTTCAGACTGGAGCAGATTGCATGATTTCCTTTCTTGGTTGGATGAGCCATATTTTTGATTCATGAACACCGAACTCATAGCCAATAGCACTAAATCTAAATCGTGCCTGAATGCAGCTCGTTGAGCACACACACTTCCTGCGAATACAGATTTCCTTTGTAAGGCCATCACAGCTGCCTTGTGCTCAGGAATGCTTGCCATGTTTCAGCTCTATGCTTGGCGGAGAGGGATTAAGACAGGAAAATTAGCAACCAAAAGCTGCAAGCGCAAAAGGAGCCTACCAGATATCAGCCTCCATTTCAAAACTGACTGCATCCAGTGCATTTAGTCAAGGTAGCAGGCTCTTGAAACCAAGCCTGTTTCTTGACTCCTCTGCATGGTAGCCCATGCTAAAAACACACAGCAATTCCAGAAGGAATGCTATTTCTAGACTGTATGCTGCTTGATTTTTCTGTTGGTCCATGTTTTGTAGAACCTCAGTGTTAACAGTTATTTCCTCTGAATTGAAGCACTCCTTCCTGGAGGGAATATGTAAAGACTCAGGAAGTCGGCAAAACATGCAAGTTTCAGGAAGTTCCTGGAACTTAACAAGCCTCAAGAGATCTCTCTCCAAGGATATACAAGCAATAGTCATTGCCTAGGGACAGGGGACTCCAACAAGCTGAGCTCCCTAAATCATGCAACAAGCTCTAGAGGTGGCAGTTTTTGTGAGCTGTCACCCCATCTGCCTTTGAGTCACCCATGCTCCTGAAAATAACCCCAATAAATTCATGATTCACTAACCTCAATTTGGAAAGAACCCCTTTCTTTTAAATCTGGGGTGGATAGACATGCTCACATCTCTCCAGGATATATACAAGCTATATATACAAGCAAAGGAAAATGTTCATAGATGCACCAGCTTTGTAAGTGAACTCTAGGGTCAAAATTCATTTGCCTTGTAGAAGAGAAACATCATGGAGAAAGCTATGAGCAGATGAGTATGTAAGAAATTTTATAAATGCAAGTTTAAATTAATTCACCAATTTTTTTTTTTTTAGAAAGGGTAAAAAAACCTAATGGGTTCATGAATGTATATTATTGTACTTTCTTCATGTTCTCTCGGACTCCCCTACCATCATACCCCCTCCTGATGGTATAAACGCATTTGTGTATTATAGAGCCAATTCTGCCTGAGAAGAAGCTGGGAAGCAAAGTGAAAGGCCATATGTCTATTCGCCATGGCTTGGTCTAGAGGCAGGACAGGGAAAGGAATTAATAACTAAAGAACTGACTTGTTATTCTGGGGTAGCCAGTCCTGTTGACATGAGGATACATTTCATCTATTTTGTAAAACATCTAGACCTCTACATGGGGAAGAAAGGCCTTAATTTTCCAGCATGGAAAAGCTATATCATAGTGTGTGTATTAAATTTTAAAGCATTGATGTTCTTCTCAAAGGGTTACAACAGTTCACAGTTAAACCATTAATTAATGGATAGCCCTTCCTACACATGTCTACTATCAACGGAAGATACCACTATTTGTAATTTCTGTAAACTTGTGCATCCTAATATTAGCATATCCTCTGAGATTATTTATTTTACCTCTGTTTAAAAGCTATTCATATATTCTGCCATCTTAAATTTTTTGCTGTTTAGTTTTGTATTTTGGTTGGTTAGTTAGTTTTAACAATAATAGGGGTTGAACCTAGCCTTCCATGTATTCAAAGGAAGCCCTCTACCCCAGCCCTATTTTGCCATCTTTTACTTTTTATGTTTTTGTGACTCCTTAAGTATTTATATAGTATCGCAATAATTGTCTTTCACACACATTGAAAATATTTTTTTCAGTTTAACACTTATATGTCATTGTACATATATATACAAATCTTAGGAAACCACTGCTTCTATCTAGGGTTTCTGGGTTGGACTTTGAGTTTGAGCCTGACATGGTGACGCACACTGTAACTCCATGTAGAGGTAATAGAACCAAGAGTTCAGAGTCAACTTTGGCTACATAACAAATTCAAAGCCAGTTTGACCTTCATGAGAACCTTTCTCAAGAAAAAAGTAAATAAAACAAAACAGCAACAAAAATAATAAACTAAATGAGGCTGGAGAGATGGCTCAGCAATTGAGAGTACTTCCTGTTCTGCAAGGGACCATGTCAGGGACCATTCCCCCTAATAATTACAGATATGTCAGGGACCATTCGCCCTAATATTTACAGAAGGTCATATAAGACCTTTTAACTTAGAATGCTTAACAGAGCCAGCTAGGAATTTTGACTCTAGGAAATTTACAAAGATAAGAAAGCCATAGCCTCCAGGAAGTTTACAGAGATTCCCCTCTTTAGCATTCCACAAAGGAAAGTTTGCATATCCTGCTCTCTGCCCCAAGGTGTTTATCACCCTCAACTCCCGCTCTCTGACTACCGACCCCCACCCCAGAACCAGCCCCACAGGTTCTGGGGCTATATATTTGGCTTTGTTCTCTAATAAAATGAGACCTTGACAAGAGAGATTTTGCTTGGTCTTGTTCCTTTCTCTCGCCCATGATTTTCAGGTAGGAGCCTCTTCGGAACCCTGAATAACTGGACCCACGGGTCGGGTCAGGACCAGAGTCCAGATCCCTGCAAGCACATTGTGTAGCTCCAGCTCCAGGAAATCCGACGCCCCCTTCTGTCCTCCCTGAGCACCTGTACATGTGTGGCATACACTCACATAGACAGACATATATACAAAAATAAAAATAAATATTGAATAAATAAATGCTATCTTTCTGGGCAGGGCTGAAGCTTTGTGGCCAAGCACATACCCACCTTACAATGGGGAGGAGTGTTTCTCTGATCTTTGAGTTCACGTGAATTTTCAGATTCTTTTTGCACATTCTATCAGTTCACTATTTATATCATGCTGTCTGTAACGTGTGCAGATGATAAAGTACAGTACCCAATTCTGTTCTTTCCAGACTGTTGTGCCAAAAGCATTTGCCCAATAAGCCTCCTTGGCCTCTGAGCTAGGAGACTTGGGTGTGTCACCAGGAACCTCAAAGGACACAAAATTCTCTCTCTGCCCCATTTCTGTCAACCGATTTTGCAACCATCCTGTCCCAATTACTGTTTCTTTTTCTTTTTCATCTATAATACATTGTAGAGTCAATCAGCCTAATTGAAAGGGCTCAATTCACTGAATCCAATTAAATGCTTCCTGAAAACAAGGCTCCGAAGGCCTCACCAGCTGATTCCACTTGGAGGTGGTGGATGGAATCAGTAACGTTTCTGAGGTAAAGCTTTTTCACACATTTTCCATCACTGGAGCTGGCCCTGAGTCTGGTCCCGCCTTCTCACATAGACAAGCTGGCATGGCCATGGGATGGGATTCAGCCAGGGTCTCCTGGTGAACAGGCCCTGCTCTGCAGTTCCTACAGCACCCACAGGGCCACTTTGTATTCCTGTTTCCCAACAAGAGGGGTAAGAATTGGCTACACAGGCAGGTGTGGTCCCAGCATCATGATCTTTTCCTGTCACTCCAGACCTGATACTGCATCCCTACAGAAGCCCTCCAATACAGCAGCGTCGGCACAGGAGCTGGAGAACCAAGGCATGTGCAGAGTCCCCAAGGTGACACGTGAGTTGATGAACTGTGAGTGTCACAGGAATGTGGGACATGAGACTGGAGGAGAGATGGCACAGGACTTTGAACCTCAGGATAAGGAGCATCCAGGGCCTGGACCCTCACTTTCTGGACCAAGCTTTCTGCTTGCCTTCTTGTTTGTGTGTTTATGTCCCTCTATATGTAAAAATAATGAACTCATCTCACTCGCTCTGAACTTTGGACTTTAACCTTTAAGCATGCCCTGTTTGCTTCAAGAGGTTAGAGACCAGGCTTTTAGTCTTGGTTTTCTGTTTCTCAGCTTTCTGTCACCATGACAAATGTCTGAAATCACCTAACTATGGGAGAAAAGGATTTTTTTTACCCTCTTTCAGAAGTTCTAGTTTATGATCTGATTTATCTGTCGCCCTGGGGCCTGAGCAGGCCACCATGGCAAGCCTATGTGAACAAACTGTAGGCAGACTTTTCTTTCCCACCTGACAGTTCCCAAATAACCAACAAGGAGGCTTAATATTGCTTATAAATGCTCAGCCAACAGCTCAAGCTTGTTACTAGCTAACTCTTACATTTTAAATTAACCTTTTTTTTTTTTTTTTTTTTTTGGTTTTTCGAGACAGGGTTTCTCTGTGGCTTTGGAGCCTGTCCTGGAACTAGCTCTTGTAGACCAGGCTGGCCTCGAACTCACAATGATCCGCCTGCCTCTGCCTCCCGAGTGCTGGGATTAAAGGCGTGCGCCACCACCGCCCAGCTTAAATTAACCCATAATTCTTATGTACCTTCTGCCACATGGAAGGACTGTCTTTCAACAAGGGGACGTTCATTGCTTCTTTCTGTATCTCTCTCTACTCCCCTGACTCTGCCTCTTTCTTCCCAGTTGTAACACCTGATTCTGTGTTACCCTCTCGGTACAGTGGTCCAGCCGGGCAAGGGCCTGGAGATTGAAAGAACACACAAGAGACCTGGGTCATTTGAAAGGAGCTCAGCAGAATGCCGTTTATTCAACTTTGGGGAAATCCTTACATACCTAGCTGCTGCACAAGGAATTCCCCCCAGGCAGGTGGGAAATCGCCACACCCAAGATGGAGTAAACAATGCCCTACAGCTAATCACCAGGCAGGGTAGAGGGAGCACAAAAACAAACAAAATGTTTCAGCTGGCTGACCAGAAACTGTCCTCAAGTAACCCCAGGTAGAGGGAGCAGACCCCGGCCTTACACCCAGTGTCCCACCAATACTTCTTACCTGGCTACCAGCCAGTCAGCTTTTTATTAAACCAATTTGAGTGACAAATTTTTACAGTGTACAAGAGGATTTTTCCACAGCAAGAAATAAAACCCTTCACTGGAAAGCCAAAGAGATGAGGACCCATATTCCACTTCAAGGGGCTGACCCTAACAACCTGAAGGCCTCCAGCATGGCTCCACTTCTTTGTCACCAAGTTGGGGACACATGAACCTTTGAGGGGTGCCTGAGATTTGAATTATGGCACTACATCTGGAGTTGTTTCTTGGAACAAATGTTTTACAAAGGTGTAGGAGGCACAGAGGTTCCTGTGTGCACAGATAAACACTGAGAAATGGGGTATGTTAAACACAGAGGGTTGTTCTTTCACAGGAAGGGATGCATAGCCTGTTAACCCCCAGGATGCTGAGAGCCGACATGGTTAATAGCCTGATAACTTTTGCACTATCTGTTTGGCTGAGACCACACCAGATCTTCCCCAGACCTTATTGTGAGTTTGCCAATCTATGATTTTTACAGAAGTTGTCCTGAGTAGTCAATCTATAGAACCCATTCTCATGGAAAATGTCACATGTACTTTACAAAGAATTTCTATGTCACATCTTAAGCTTTATTGTGTACACAGGACTGAGTTAATTATCACCAGGAAAGTTTTCACTAAATTGTGCTGTACTTGAGCATGGCCTTAATAAACTACCTGAAGTCAGACTCCCAAAGTTTGAACCAACACTGGCAACTGAGTCATGCTGAACCGAACTGCCTCCTGCAGATTCTTACCTGCTGGCTGTGGTGACTGCAGAGACATCTAAACAAAGACAGCCGTGATGGTTGTGTCTAGTGATTCCTGACTGGAAAGAAGCTCCGAGGTGAGCATGGGAGCACACAGTGAGAAAGACCAGATCCAATCAAGTTTGCTTGTTCTTTGTTTTTTGTTTTTGGGGGGTGTTGTTCTTTTGTGTGGGTCCCCGGCAGCTTGCTGCGGGGTCAAGACCATACGGCAGGTCCCCAAACTAAGGTGGCTGGTCCCCAGCCATGTGGCGACTGGCTGTTCCCCAGCGAGCAAGCGCAGGTGGCGGGTCCTGAGAGCAGCCAGTCCCAACCAACCCCTGAGCAGTGGATGGTCCCGGGCAGGGAGACACGTGGCGGGTGGGCAGGAGAGAGAGACATGGATAAGCACGCCATGCAGAGTAAAGTTGAACATTTATTAGGGTTATGGAGGGGAAAGGGGGAAGGGGAGAAGAAGAGGAGAGACAGAGAGAGAGAGAGGGAGGAAGAGGAGAGAGAAGAAGAAGCAGTGGAAGGGGAGAAGTGGGGAGAGAGACAGAAGCTGCCTCTCTGAAAGGAAGGTGGAAAAGAGAGAGCTTAGGCTGGAAGCTGAAGATCAGCCTGCCTCAAAGGATGGGGGATGGAGCGGGCATGGCTTGTCTCTTAAAGGGACAGAAATCATTACGGGGTGGGGGGGATTTCTGTTTGTTTTGTTGTTTTTAACCACATGGTTAAAACTGTAGGAGTTGCCCTTATTTCTGAAACACTCCTCAGGTTTCAAACAGCCCTGAGTTTCAAAGCTTATCCTACAGAAAATGGATGCAGGGAAGTGCAGGACAGCAGAGAAAGTGGAACTTTTCTAGTGGTCAGAGGATGGAAAAGGAGACTGAGTCCCAAGCAAGCCAGCCCCTCCACCTCAGGGTAGGCTGAGAGGTTTCGGATACATGGTGAGAATGAGGAGGGACAGGCTAAAAAATGGGAGAAATCTTCAAGTCTCTTTTCTGGAAACAAGCAGCGAGGACTTTCCAGGCACTCAAGTTCTGCCTCTTTCCTTCCTCTCTTAGCCTGGGGTTTGGGTCATGGGTGCTGTTGGGAGCTTTAAGGGAGAAAGAAAGGATTAAGCAAATCAAAGTCAAGTTAACCCTCTCTATTCCAGTTTGGGGGGGGGCATTCCTTCAATGGCCACCATGTCTACACACAGAGCTCAGTAGGGTCCGACCTCAAGGCTAAGTCGGCAATCGTGACAGACATAAATACAAAGAAAAGGCACCAAGCATCCTCCCCACCCCCATTTCAGTCACAGAAGACATCTGCAGGCCCAAGGAAAAACAGTTTTCAAATCAGTGTTGAAGCAAAAACAGCCTCCCCGACTCTAAAAAGTAGTCTTGGCGACCATTATCATCATAATGCTGATAGGGGAGTAATCCACAACAAAGCTTGTAGGAGATTCCTGCTGTCTCGGCCTGACCTTCAGAGTTACTCATTTTCAAGACAAGGAAGAGCTGGGGAAGCTCCTGCCTTGTTTAGGTTTCCCCTCAGTACCAAGACAGGCCTCCCAGACAAGAGTGATTAATTAGGCTGGGCTGGACCCCAGCTACACAGCGCTTGCCTTTGCTTGTATCACAGTTATAAAGCGTTCACATCAATGGCCCTCCACAGCTCCTCGAAAACTCTTGCTGCTCTTAGACAAAGTAGATGGTCTCCAGATGACGGCGGCTAATTATGTGAGTAGTCTGGATAGCTCAAATTCCGAATTAGCTGCCTTATTGGATTTCTAGTTCTCAAGAGGATTTCCTGGTGGAGTGTCTTGCGGACTCCCACTTCCCACAGCAAGTCAATGACAGAAGTGCTTGCTGGTCTCCTCCTCCAAGTTTTCAATCGTCCCACTTCTTAACGTGAGTCTGTGCTAACCCTGGCAGTAGGCACAGAATTATCAGACAAACGAGGACATGAGCACAATGCGCAGTATGTTAGCCAGGGTTCTCTAGAGGAAGAGAGAGAATTTGTTAGATTCACATACACAATACAGTCCAACAATGGCTGCCTCATCCCAAAGAGGCTAAGAACTTGGTAGTTACACATTCAGCAAAGCTGGAGGCCTCAGGGGTCCCAACCTGGCACTGAAGGCCAGGAGCATTCCTAGAGAGCTGCACTAAGTCTTCAGCCCACTTTGGAAGTCTGAAAGGCTGAAAGAATCAGCAGAGGCAGAATAGGGTAGGTGGAATTGCCAGAGAGAGTGAAGACAAACAGGCAAAAAATCAAAGCTTCCTTCTAGCCCCTTTAATCTGAGCTGCTGCCAGAAGATACCACCCACATATCCAGGGGCTCCTGTGTTTGGTTGAAAATGTCACCCCAGCCTCTGGCACCCTTATGCCTGAAGAGGCTGGAAAGTTTCATCCCAAGCCCCTCCGCTTGGAGTTGCCTTGGTCCAGACTCCACCAAATGCTGACCCCTCCACAGAGATGCTCAAGACCACTCCTACAGGGTATTTAAACAGTAACCCAGAGAAAAACACGTGATTTCCCTTCTTCTCCCTCTCTGAGAGCTTTAAAGGCCCCCCAGGGCTGGGAAGGGGACTTGTATCCATTAAACCTGGGCTTTTTCTAATTCGGTTTGATTTGGTCTGATCTGTGGAGAGGTTTATTGAGATGCCAAAAAACTTTTCATCCTCCTACTTCAAACACTTGGACCAAGAAAATCCCCCACTAGAGTGCCCAGTAGCCCTGCATTTTCTCAGCTTCCGCAGCCTTTCAATTGATCCTAGATCCCAGCAAATTGTCAATCAAGATTAGCTACCACACACAGGGAAGTTAAGAGACATAGGGTAAGGAGCTAGGGATGTATGACCAGCCATCACTGGGTGTGGAGCTAACACAGTGAGTTTGCAAGTATTTGCCATTGCTGAGACCGTCAAGTGGGGCCAACCACCTCACACATCCCTGCTGCTGTGCCTGTTTCCAGCACAGCAGACTGTATCCTCTCAAACTGTAAGCCTAAACAAACCCCTTCTCTCTTAACGCTGCGTCTTGTCAAATATTTAAGCACATCCATGAAAAGGAGTGTAACTTTGCTGAGATGCTGGAGGCGGCTGGAGGAGCCCCTACGTCCTTTATTCTGGAGAAGAGTCAACACACACCCACCACACACATACATGACTAAGACTCGCTCAAATGACCTGTAGCTACAGATGGGGGTGTGATTTCTGTTAAGGCAAAGAAAGTTGTTTATTGTATTTTATTCTTGAGAGGAGAAGGCAGGGAGGCAGATAACATTTATTTAGCACCTGCTGTATGCTTACTCCTAAACTATGCCCCTGACAAGCATCACTTCACTTTAGCTGACCCTCTGACGTCAGAGCCTCTGTGTTTCCTTCCTGGCTTGTACCAATACCTGGCTCCTTTAGTAACTAGGCAGTCTCTCCTCAGCTCTGGCCATAAGCTCCTGTGGCACAGCAGTTTCTACTGTAAGCTGAAGTTTCCAAAATGACAGTGTCCAAGTTAGGGTCACTACTGCTGCCATGAAACACCATGACTAAAAGCGAGTTGCAGAGGAAAGCGTTCATTTGCTTTATACTTACATGACTATTCACCACTGAAGGAAGTCATGACAGGAACTCAAACAGGGCAGGAATCTGGAGGCAAGAGCTGATGCAGAGGCCATGGAGGGGAGCTGCTTACCCACTTGTTCCTCATGGCTTGCACAGACTGCTTTCTGAAGGACCGAGGGCCACAAGTCCAGGGATGGCACCACCCATGACAGGCTGGACCCTCCCGTATTGATCGCTAATTAAGAAAATACCCTATAGATTTGCTACAGCCTAATCTTATGGAGACATTTTCTCAATTGGGGTTTCTTCCCCTCAGATGACTTTAGCTTATATCAAGTTGACATAAAACTAGCTAGCACAGGGGGAGGAGCAGGGAGTAGCTACATCTGACCAAATAACTGAACATGGAGATTATGATGAGCTAAAATGTTGCAGACCAGAGCCAAATTATCTTGGGCTAGTTTTAGTTTCTTTGAAAGCCATCTATTCTTCTCCCCTGTCTCTGGTACAACATCCCTGTGCCTATGAAGACCTTGTAGTGTATCCTTAACAGACCCTAGCTTTCACTAATCCAAAAGCTAATAATGTCGTAAGACAGCATCTGATGCCTACAGCAGAGATTCCCCATTTGCCTAACTGCCTACTGCAACTCCCATCCATGTAAACACACTGATTTATAATTTTCTTTGTTTTGTAATTAATATTGTAAAAGGTTATGTAACTACATCCACAGTGGAACACAGAATTTGGGGAAATCTGAATGGGTGTTCCTGGGGTTTAATCACTCATGTCTAGCTCTAGAATGAACTATCTCTTATTCCCCTTGAGGTGAGAGCGTGTTTGGGAGTCCACCAAATGGAAATTTTCCTTCGGGAGGGAGTAGGAAAATCACGAAGCAATAAATAACTGCCTGGGGAAGAGGCCCTGAGCAGTGTTTGAGCTTCAGGAGAACAGATCTCTGAAGAGGAGTGTCTCAGGCCTGCCTGTCTGCCTGCCTGCATGTCATTGCAGAGAATTCGGGGTGCAGTCACCTGCGTGCTGTGCAGAGAACTGCAGGAGCGCAGCTGTCATGAGTCCTCACCGAGTTCTTGTGGGCTTTTCCATGAGGCAGCCATTTTCGAGTCATCCCTGCTCCGGTGAGTAACTCCTCACTCTACTCCTATATTTAATAACAACTGCCAACCCCCAAAATACAAAACTCATTGGTTCACCCAGCTGGACTGCGGTGTGACCATTATTTCATCTGGCATTGGTCCCTTTCTGGGGTGAGTACCTGTGCGTTGTATCTTTTCAGGAAAAGTCTCTCATTCAACACTCACCACCATTCCCAAAAGACCATATAGACCAAAGATGAGGGACAGAATGACTGCATGATCCTGGCTAAGCATAGCAAGACACACTCCCAAGACTGAACGGCCTGACTGGGGATGTCTGTGAAGAGACCTCAACATGACTATGTTTTCCTGTGTGGTAACAGCAGATGCTCACCATTGCATCCCAACCACCAAGAGCATCTTCTGGAATGCAGAGGATGTTGAAAATTAGTTGTTGGATTTTTCTATGTGTTGTTGTCAGATCCAAAGAAAACTCCATCTCTCCAGATTCTAGTGGTTAGACAAAAGCCAACATACCTCAGGAATGTGTGCAACCGGTTCCCCTCTATCAAAAGGAGTCCTTATGGTGGGCAGAAGGGACAAATGGCTAGCTGTGGTGCCTATTAGCACACAAAAGCCCATGCTGGCCTCCAAGCTCCCTCAGTATCACAAGTGCCTATTACACACTGCAGAGTCCACGCTGGCTTTTTCAGCTCTTCCCACCTCTTTCCCCACCCTAAACTTCTCCAGCTCCTGGGCTTCCTTGACCCCAGCTACACATTCTCCTTATAACCCTGCTATTTCTGCTATGCTCTCTCTCTTTGTCTTCCCCTTTTGCCCTCACTCTCTTTTCGTCTTGTCTCTCGCTCATCACCCACCCCTTCTCTCTCTGCTCTGTTCCTCCTCTCACGGCCAGGTTGACTGCTGGCCATGTTCAATCTACTGCTTCCTCTATTAGGTCTGGACTACTCGAGATACCTCTGGCTGTTTTCTCTTTCTCCCTCCCCACTCCCTCTCCCTCTCATGTCTCCTCTATAGTAAAATATCTTTCCCTTAACCATACCTTGGAGTGGTCTTGTCACTTTATGCATCTGTGACTGATTTATGATCAATGCCATTAAATGTTTAGGAAATTGAGGCTTGGAGATGTCACAGTCTGTGATGATCAACTACGTTTGTCAACTTCATTAGTTCATGGTGCTCCACGGTTTGACCGAATCCTGGTCTAGACATTGCTCTGACAGTATTTATTTGTTTACTGTATGGTACTGGTGACTGAATATAGGGCTTATGCATGTCAGGCAAGTCTTCACGCCAGCCATAGCAGTAGATTTCAAGCAAAGCAGCTGACCTTTCGTGACACAGCTGGGCCTCATCCAATCAGCTCCTTAGGTGCAAGACCTGAAATCAGACTCACACTGGACATGCTTTACTGATACGGTGAGGGACCCCAACTTTTTCCTGGGATGAGGGCTGAGTACATTGAGAGGGGCCAGGACACATACATAGACAGCTACTAGGAAGGTATAACTCTGTGTGTGTGTGTGTGTGTGTGTGTGTGTGTGTGTGTGTGTGTGTGTGATTTGACTGGGAACAGGGTGGGTTGTTTTTGATGCCCAGGCCTATTGTTTTCTGGAGGGGAAGCAGATTAATCAGGCTGAGGTTAAGCAATTCTTTATAGCTAGAGGCTATGGCCCAGTACAGCCTGACTCAAGTCCTCATGACCTGATGCTACTGTCCAACAAAAGACTATTATCCTACAAACCTCGCACAGGTCTGTGAGGGGTTTTCTAGACTGGGTTAACTGAAGTGGAATACCCACCCTAACTGTAGATGGTTCTCTCTCTCTCTCTCTCTCTCTCTCTCTCTCTCTCTCTCTCTCTGCTTCTATACTGTAGACACAATGTGACCGACCACCTCACACAAATGTGACTGTGACTTCCCCACAGTGATGAATTGTACCCTGGACTATAAGCAAAAAGAAACCTCCCCTTCCTCAAAACACTTTTATAGGGTGTTTTATCACAGCAAGAAAACAGCAACATCAGAAAACTGTGCGGATTGTTGAGTGCACAGGAGAAACAGAGGCAATGCTAATCCCCAGACCCTCCCTGGCTTTGCAGAATGCAAGAGAAAGTGAGGCAGCAGAGGTCTGGCGTTGTGGGTGGGCTTGTACACATATGAAGGCTCATGGAATTCTTTCCTCTGGACAATGGGCCTTAGCTGAATTTCCGGTTAAAGTCCTTGAGAACCTCAGGGAAAGTATGGTCACATTCCTTGAAGTGAAGCACATATAAAGATAACTACCTTTACCTACTATAATGCATGGATAAAACGGTGAGTTCCCCAAGGGGTGGCAGCGGGCCACGAGGGGCGACAGCAGATCACGAGGGGTTAGAGCAGGTCATGAGGGATAGTTAGTCCCACCACCAGAGGCCTCTGAGAGTCCCAGGCAGGTGGGAGGCTGCAGGTGAGAGACCTCGGCAGGTCAGTGGGGCAGTCGGTCCCCCAAGAAGCCACCATGGGTGAGAGATGGATAGGCATGCCATGTAGAAAGAGGTTTGGGTATAGTTTATTCAGTGGGTTAAGGAAGGGAAGGGGGAGAAGGAAAGAGAGAAACAGAGAGAGAGAGAGAGAGAGACTGAGAGAGAGGAGAGGGAGAGGAAGTGGGGAGAGAAGAAGAGGCAGCAGCCACCTCTTCCAAAGAGAGACAGGACAGAGAGAGAATAAACGCAGGATGTAAGCAGAAGGAATATCATCCGCTTTGCCTCAGCGGAAGTGGGGAGTGGGCACAGGACAAGTCAGCAGCAGGTCACAATAATCACAACTCATAGAGCCCACAGAACTCTGAAGATGCTCGCAGACATCCTGGGATAGAGGACAAGCACTGTGTGAATTGGTAAAGGGAACTCAAGGTCTAATGAGACACTCTGATGTGCACTTTAGAAGCACAGTCTTACCTTGTCCAGGCTAGCTATAACTCACTATGCAGTCAAGGGTGAGCCTTGAACTTTCCGATCCTCATCCTTCCAACTCACAAGTGCTGGGATTACAGGTATACACTGTCACACCTGCTTTATATGGTGCTGAGGTCAAAGCCAGGACATTCTGCACACTAGGCTCTCCCAACTGAGCTACACCCCCAGTCTTCAACAATCATTTGTGGAGAGCCTTGGAAGACAGATGTAAAGCTTCTTCCATCAGGATAGAGTCAGAGCCTAAAGACCAGACTTGATATGTCCTTTCCCAGGAACCCAGTAGTCCCCACCCCACCCCACCCCACCATCTATGAACAACACTGAGGCACCCTCAGTGGTGGGGCATGAACAAAGCAGGGAAGCAACCCGGAGACTGCACTGGAGACCCTCCAGGACTGTCCCCCTTCCCCCTTTGTCTTCCTTTCCCCTCTCCCTCTCCCCAGCCAAGGTGAATTTGAGGGTAATTGGAGGTGGCAGCAAACTGGTATGCAGAAACATTCCTCCGTGGGCTCCCATGACTGGATCTGCCCGGCTGGAGGGCAGCCATAAATACTTCTCTGCTTACATAGTTCAGGCCTGTGAAACTCAGAACTGAGAAGTAAGCGCTGTATTCTCTTTCCAAAAAAAAAAAAAATCACTGCTTGAACTCTGACCTCTGCAATGCTCCCCCTCCTCCCTGGCCCACTTTCAATCTGTTCTCTATTATCTCATTTCATATCCATATGTGTGTGTGAATTGCTAGAAATGCAGAGGGCGGGATGTCAGCCATCCATCAAGGTACCATCTGAAAGCTCATTTGAGCCCCCTCATTTGGGAGCTGCTCTGAGGTTCCTCCTTCTGACCCTGCTATTCAGCTCCAGCCTATTAGAGGAAAGTGGGGTTTCAGAATGTTTCCTACCTGATGCTTTTGTGCCACCAGCGTACCCCGTGAGTACAACTGGAGTGCAATAGGGATTGACTCCTCAGCTGGGGCAGTCACATCCCTCTCTTCCCCACGGCTTTCTAGCTGTTCAGATGCTCAGTTGCCACATGTGTCTTTCCTGAACAGGGAGGGTTTCCCACAGTTCTGAATTCTTGATTATGTATGCATCTGCGTGGGAAGCCAACCAAGTGGTCTGGTACTTTTCATACTGTTCCAACCAGCTGTTTCCAATCGGTCAGAGTTATAGCTGGGTGGAGCTTGGGGGCTCCTTCTCCTTTGGACGTGCTGGGCAGCATGTATCAGCGCCTTGCAACCACCTCTCCTTACTGCCCCACCCCAGGTGTCTGCCTGCTTGATCAAGGCTCGAGGGGATGGAGACAGAGCCCTGATATTTGGAGCACTTACTGTTCTTGCAAAGACCTGGTTTTGGTTCCCAGCACCTATGTGTAGTGACTCACAGTCCTGTCAACCCCAACTTCTGGAAACTGACCCCTCTGGCTTCTGTGGGCACCTACACTCATGTACATACACACACACATATTTAGAAGTAAAAACAAACCATTTTTAAAAAATAGTCGGAGACAGTTGAAAAAGGAAAGGGAGACCATGCCCAGACCAATGTCAGGGAAGGTAATCCCCAATGTGGCCACAGAAAGAGACTGAGGGTCCCAGGGAGACCTTCCATGGGGAGAGGAATGCATGCTGCTGACTGTATGATCTTTACTTGAATGTTAATCTGTTTTTCCCGTGTCACTGCATGGCTTGGAGCTTCTTATCTTGAGGTTTAATGGATGAATTCTGAGTCCCCAAAAACTCGAATAAAAAAAAAAAAAACATGTTTTTATTTTCATCAGTTTCTAACTACAATTGAGCGTTTCTTTCTACTGTGAACATGGGTGACAAGCCACAGTCATATCAGTGCCACACTGCGGCTTTGCCAGTGGAAGAGATCGTAGTTGTCTGTCATTCTTCGAAGTGGTGTGTACAGTCATGATGACATCATAATTACAGCCAGCCTCAGATGACTATGACTATGACTGAGCTAATCAAGAAACACACATGTGGGCCAGGGAGATGGCCCTGCAGTTAAGTGCTGGCCATGTGAGCAATAAAGGCTGTGGTTCTGATACCCAGAAACCTACATAAATGCTGAATGGGCATGGTGGTCCCTCTGTAACTGCAGCCTCTGGAGGCAAAGAGAGG
Organism: Dicrostonyx torquatus; assembly: GCA_028555095.1. NCBI lineage: Eukaryota > Metazoa > Chordata > Mammalia > Rodentia > Cricetidae > Dicrostonyx > Dicrostonyx torquatus. The sequence continues at coordinate 129,686 of JAQHUG010000780.1, read as the reverse complement.
CTTTCCCCAGAGCAAACTGGGTATCGGGCCTCCATATGCATGTACATGTGTACACACATACCCACATTTGTGTGTCCACACCAATGAGAAAATGTGTACACACATACACACGTACACACTACATACACAATCAGGCAACAAGAAGATGCATATGTGATCACGTGATAAATGTAATGTCTGTCTTAGTAGTGATTTTCAGTAAGATGGCTGTTCTTCCGGGTGGGCAGAGTCTGTGTGTGTATCACACAGCAGAGCTGAAGAACAGGGATCCTCCTCAGGAATACTGCCCACCTCTTGTGAGACAGGGTCTCTTATTGGCCTGCCACTCACCATGTAGGCTAGAACTGGCCAATGGATTCCAGGGATCCTCTTGTGTTCCCTCTGCCTTCAGGTGCTAGGATTAGAAGTACATAACACCACAGCAAGAAATTTTTAAAGTTTTGTTTATTTTTGTTTCATATGCATGAGTGTTTGCCTACATATATGCACATGTATGTGTAGATTTAATTAATGATATAAAACCTTTCCCCATCATATATGCATATACCACATGTGTGCCTGGTATCCTCAGAGATTAGAAGAGAGCATCAGATCCCGTGAAAATGGAGTTACTGGTATCTGTAAGTCACCAGGGTACATGGGGACTGGAACTCATGTCCTCTGCAAGAGCAGTTCAGTGATCTCAACTGCTGAACCATCTCTCCAGTCTCTCACATCCAGCATAGGGATTGAACTCAGTTCCCCATGCTTGCAAGGCAATCTATTTACTGACTGAATCATGTTCCAGCCCTGTGGATTTCCTCAATACAGTTATTCCTTGACATATGACAAGTTTAATTCCCCCATAAGGACGCTGTAAGATGAAAACATCCCAAGTTGAAAATGCATGTAATATTTCTAACAATGAGTTCTGAACATGGAAGTCATTTTATAGTTGGACAAAAGCATGTGAAACAAGGCGGCCTGAATAACTCAGGCAATTTATCTAATATTTGTGCCTTCAAAGTGCTGCCACACAGCACACTGCGGAGTGTTCCTTGTAGTCCACCTCATCCTCAGGCTGGTGGGGAGCTGCAGTTTTTGCCATCAACCAGCACTGTGTGCGTGTGTGTGTGTGTGTGTGTGTGTGTGCGCGCGCGCGCACATGCGCATGAATGAGATATGGCTATATATTGATTTAGAGGCCATCATAAGATATGTGAGACCTTAAAAAAAGAAAAGATAAATAGTTGCTTACAGATGTGAAATGCCTGCAGTTATCCACCCAACCAAGGCCAGAATGCACAGAGCACTAAACCCAACAGTTCCAAAAGATGACTTAGGAGATGAAGACACATTCGGGTATTTAACCAAAGAGGATGTGAGAACGGCAAGCAAGCACGTGGAAAGATGTTCAAAGCATTTACCATTCAAACCACAGTCAAATTTCACCACAGAACGGTTAAAATTAAAAGTAACCATAATACCAAATACAGGCAGAGTTCCAAGGAACCTGGGCCTTTCAAATATCCATGCTGATGATAGAAAATGAAGCACATGCCCTGTAAAGTAACTTCAGATACCTGCAAACTAAGTCTCATGTACGTTGTGACTCAGCCTTTGTATGCTTGAGCTTTTATCCTAGAGAATTGGAGAAAAGGAAGGGAGGTACTGGAGGGGAGGGAGAGGGATTAAACAGGCTCACCACCTAAAGAAGCCCTCTCCAACTGGCTTCTGGACACCCTATAAAAAGGTTTCTATTTCACAGGAAAGGAAAAGGAGACATGACCCGTCCAGCAGGTCCAGTTATTCAGGGTCTGAAGAGGCTACTACCTGAAAGTCATGAACGAGAGAAAGGAAGACCAAGCAGAATTCACTTGTCAAGGTCTTACTTTATTAGGGAATAAATGCCAGTATATATAGCTCTGAAATGGGGAGCTAGGCTTGGGGTGGGGGGTCGGGACTTAGGGCAGTGAGCAGGAATTGGGGGTAATAAAATCACTAGCTAGCACACCTGTGTAAACGGAAACATTCTTTTGTGGATAGATAACTTTGGAAGAGGGGCTCTCTGCAAACATCCTTAAAACAATGGTCTCCATATCTTTGTTAGCTTTCTAGAATCAACAGCCATAGCTGGCTCTGTCAAACATTCTAAATCTTTGCTAACCCCCTGCTATATTTTATTAGGGCAAAGGTCCCTGACAGAGACACAAAGAAAATAACCCCGGGAGGCAGTGGTGGTGATCACTGGCATTGAAGCCCAGCTGCCTGGCTTCTGGGCTCAATCCCCCAACATGTACCTCCAAACTCCCCAGTGTTTATTACGTCAGAGCCTGCCTGCTTGGATATTAAAATGAGAGTCTGCCTACTCGGCCAATCGAAAATCCCCTCCCTTGGGTGCAACGTTCAATATGGAAATGTTTGCGATTTAAAGAAAATAATAGGTTTGGGTGTACTCAGAGTGGTGTGGGCTATAAAGCTGAGAAAACAAACACAAGAGAGGAGAGGAGGGCCATCAGGGAAAGCCTGCAGCTGCCCCAGGTGATCAGCTCCACCAGCAAGCCTTGCTCAGCAAATCCCATGTGAAGTCTATGGATCCCCTAAGAACCGCCCTTGTTCCAACCTGATGACCTGAGCATCTCAGTGTCTTCTGATGTTGAAGGTGGGCGAGTCTGCGATTCTTAGGATTCCTGCACATAGCCTGCACTATCTGGGAAACAGTACCCCACCAAGAGAGGTTGGGAGGGGCTAGAGGGTGCTGGGCACCCAGAGGGGGAAGTGTAGATGGAGAATAAGAGGGTTCCCATCAGCATGCCCACCCCCTGTCCCAAAGGACCCAGGGCATAATGGCCCCTCCAGTGTGTTCAGAATCACAATACACAAAAAAATCAAGCCCAGATTTTTCTTTATTACCTTTAGTGTGCATAGAACACAGTTAAGACATGTAAAACCCCAGGTCCTCAGCAAGTACATTCAGACAGCTTGAGTCACTTCAGGATGTTTCCTAAATTGCCAGAACAATCCCGTTCTCAAGCAGCTATTAGCATAACGAAGCCCTCAGATTGAAAACATCTCCTGTCTCTGTTTGTGGCTTGCTTGCTTTCTTAGGAAGGACTACTGAGTAGCTAGCTCTACAGCCCTTGGCAGGGGCCTTCCCGTTGAGAACTGGGGAACTTTCACGTTTTTCATGCTGCTTCTAAATTTCCTGCTGAAATTGAGCTCCACCAGCTTTGAGGGACGCCCAGAATCCAGGCTTAGCGAATGGATTCCCTGAAAGTCAGGAAATGGGAGCCAGCCCTGCTCCTTTAGCCTAAGCTTGTTTCCCTTCTCTGGCAAGGGAAAGGATGAGGTCATTGCTGTGATTGAGTGGTGGGGAAATGCAGCCTTCTAGAAACTGAGACCAACCACTCAGCTCTGAGAAAATGCTGTGGAAGCCAGGTTTTAATCAGAGCCCTTAAATCAGTCGTTCATGTTTAGACACTGGTGAATTCCCATGGTGTGGTTTCTCAATTTAATCTCAGTTTTAAAGCATAAATTTTGTTTGTCAATGAGAATACCAAACACGCCCAATCTTGGTAATGAGAGCCATGAGAAGGAAATGCTAAAGAAAAGAACCATTTAAATCATGTTTCTCTTTGGTAATTTTGTATAAAAACAACAGTAACAAAATCTGTTGATAGATATTCAAGGCCATCTTGGACTACAGGGCCAGTTCCAGGCCAGCCTAAGCTAAAATGAGTCTCTGTCTCAATGAGCCTCCTGAAGGCTGAATTTTCAATGTCCCTGATGGAACCATCATAGCTCAGGGAGGCCTGGCCTAGCACTCAGGAATGAGAGGGAAGGGACAGTGGCATGGTGCAGGTACAGACTTGGTACTTCTCTGTCAGCATGACACAAAACAGCCTTTCTAGCTGGAGAGTCAGCGAGAGGATGGCCAGCACAGCGACAGCCCTCTGCCCTCTGCCCTCTGCCCCTAGATCTTGTTTTGCTTGAGCACTTATATGTTGGTCTACCAGACTTGACAGTGCCATCCCTGGTCCTCATCAGTGCATCGTGCTTGCATTTTGATTTATTATTTGTGTGTGTGTGTGAAAAGAGAGAGAGAGAAAGACACAAAAAGCGACAGAGAAAGATGTGTGTGAATCCAGGCACATATGTCCCACCTGGCATGTGGGCGGTGTCAAAGGACCACTGTCTTGGCCTTGGTTCTTTCCTTCCACCCTGTTGAGACTAGACCGGGACTCTGTGGTTTGTTGTGGTTGTTGTTTGCCATACTGCCTACTTTAGGCTAGCTGGCCTGCAAGCCTCTCATTTATTACCTTGACCTCCCATCCGGCCATAGGAGTGGTACACTTCACTGCATCCGGCTTTTATGTGAGTTCTGGGCATCACAGAGTACAATTTTTATCATTTTCTTTTTTTTTTTTAAGCTTTAGATTGTATTTTTTGAGCAGCTTTAGGTTTAGGAAACAAAGTATAGAGGTCTCCTTAAACTATACTGTTACTACAGCCTCCCCCACTCCTGACATCTCCACCAGTGTGGAGCACTTGATACAGCTGATGAACAGGTCAATAACTTACATTAGAACTTGATTTTTCTGGGGAGACAAAACACACAAACACATGCGCGCGCACACACACACACACACACACACACACACACACACACACACACACACACACACACACACACACACACACACACACACACACACACACACACACACACACACACACACACCTTACTCGTTCCAGAAAGAGAACCCACAACAGATAAAAGTAACGATTGTCCCTAAGCTCAGCTTGGTGGACCAATGAGTCTTTCCCGGGGCTGGAGCAGGCATACAGGGATGTGGGACAGGGATAACTCAAAAGCAGCTGCACTAACAAAAAGCCCAGACGACGATTCACAAAGCTGTGTCTTTGGAGTTCCCTGCAGACAACTTGACAGTCTGAAAAATCTCTCTGCAGCTTGGCTAGTCAGAGGCACTTGCTCCATCAGTTTTTCACTCCTATAAAGCTGGGAGGAGTCTTGAGAATCTTCCTGGCTTCCATCTTCCTAGGCTTGTAACATTTTGTTCAGCTCCAAGTCTCTGGGACGTCCTTCCCTCCTGGAGGGAACGCTTCAGTTAGGAGAACACTGCAATGCAACAGGTGGATTTCTGTGGGCATAACCCTGTTGTTAAGCAATGGTTCCATGGCCCCAAAGATCCTAGGTGCCTATTTCCTCACCCTTGTCAATCCCCTGCCTCCCCCACCCCAGCCACCCCCTCATAGAGGGAGGAAGGAGGTTCCTGAGACTCAGAAAACTGAGGGGAAGGTTTCAAGATTCACAAGGCCCTTGCCAAAGTCAATGGCTGTAAAAACAGCAGCCAACTGTTGGGATGTGGAGAGCCTACTGTTTGGCTAGGTGAGGCTGCCGGCCAGTTGTCCTGGCCGCTCCAGGGAGGGACACAGCTTTGCTGAGGATGAGCTTCCCTAAGGCACAGCTGCTTTTGGGTTTCTCATGCTCCTCTAAGGAACCCTGATAAATTCTCTGGCTCATAAACTAGACTTGAGTAAGATTATTTCCCTGTTGCCATTCCTGGGTGAACAGGTGTTAGCTCACTCCCCTCAGGGAAACTCACACAACACCTTGTACTTCTACCTCTTGACAACCACTTATCTTTCTCCTCTCTGTTTTTCAGAAAGTCACAGACTGGGAATCAGCCAGTAGCTGACCCAGAGGGCATCTTTCCTTCAACGGTTTCTCACTTTTTGAGACCTTATGTAATTTGTGTGGCCCAATGGGAGATGAAAACATGGGCTCCTTGCTCAAAAATCACTGAGAATTTCAGGCCAGCCACAGAAGAAAAATAAACGGAGCATGAGGCCGCCAGCCCCATGAACCTGAGGAGTCAGCCACGAAACTGGCCCAGCCAATGAGCTAGATTTTCAAACAGGCAGCCCACTCCTGAGTGAGCTCTTTGTCTTGTTCAGATTCCATAACGCTGGAGCGTGGAGACAGAAACGTTTGTTAGTTTTTGTTCCCAGTATTTCCAACCATCTCGGCCCTCACATGCTTCCTTAAGCAAAACAATTGAAAAGCCAGAAAGGACAGGGCTGGAGAGACTACTGGGTGGGGAGAGGGGGCAATTATTGCTCCTACAGAGGACCAGAGTTCTATCCTAGCACCCATGTCTCACCTGTAACTCCAGATTCAGGGGATCTGACGCCCTCTTTTGTATTTCTCAGCAGTGCACTCATGAGCGCGTGCATGCATGTGTAAACACACACACACACACACACTCTAAAAGGTTTTTAAAAAGTCTTTTCAGGGGGCTGGAGAGATGGCTCAGAGGTTAAGAGCATTGACTGCTCTTCCAGAGGTCCTGAGTTCAAATCCCAGCAACCACATGGTGGCTTACAACCATCCATAATGAGATCCGGTGCCCTCTTCTGGCCTGCAGGCATACATGGAAGCTGAACACTGGGTACATGATAAATAAATAAATCTTTAAAAAAAATAAATAAATAAAATAAAAAGTCTTTTCAAAAGGGAAAGTGGACAAAGTAAGACTTGGCTGACTCCTTCCTTGGTTTTACCAGAGCACTCAAAATGAAGCCCATGCAGTCACTGGCTAGGTGGCATAACTCAGCTGGCTCATAGGGTGTTTTTTTTCCTTTCTTTCTTTATTGATATTTATTGAGCTCTACATTTTTCTCTGCTCCCCTCCCTGCCTCTCCCCTCCCCCTTCAACCCTCCCCCAAGGTCCCCATGCTCCCAATTTACTCAGGAGATCTTGTCTTTTTATACTTTCCCATGTATATTAGGTCTATGTAAGTCTCTCTTAGTGACCTCATTGTTGTCTAAGTTCTCTGCAATTATGGTTTGTAGGCTGGCTTTCTTTGCTTTATGTTTAAAAACCACCTATGAGTGAGTACATGTGATAATTGTCTTTCTGTGTCTGGGTTACCTCACTCAAAATAATGTTTTCTAGTTCCATCCATTTTCCTGCAAAATTCAAGCTGTCTTTAATTTTTTCTGCTGTGTAGTACTCCATTGTGTAAATGTACCACATTTTCTTTCTCCATTCTTCAGTCGAGGGGCATTTAGGTTGTTTCCAGGTTCTGGCTATGACAAACAAAGCTGCTATGAACATAGTTGAGCACATGTCCTTGTGGCACGATTGAGCATTCTTTGGATATATACCTAAAAGTGGTATTATTGGGTCTTGAGGAAGGTTATTTCCTAATTTTCTAAGAAATCTCCACACTGATATACAAAGAGGCTGTATCAGCTTGCATTCCCACCAGCAATGCAGAAGTGTTCCCTTTTCCCCACACCCTCTCCAGTATATGTTGTCATCAGTGTTTTTGATCTTGGCCATTCTTACAGGTGTAAGATGGAATCTCAGAGTTGTTTTGATTTGCATTTCTCTGATGACTAAGGATGTTGAGCATTTCCTTAAGTGTCTTTCAGCCATTTTAGATTCCTCTGTTGAGAGTTCTCTGTTTAGGTCTTTACTCCATTTTTTTATTGGATTATGTGATCTTTTTGATGTCCAATTTCTTGAGTTCTTTGTATATTTTGGAGATCAGCCCTCTGTCTGATGTGGGGTTAGTGAAGATCTTTTCATAGGGAGGATTTTTAAGTTTAAACTTTTTTTTTTAAAGTTTCATACTTATATTGTACCTTGAGTGTAGTCCTCCTTTGAACTGGGGAGTTTTGAAAAGTATTTTTTCATACTAAAACATTTTCAGTCTTTCAGACTTTCACATCACTGTGGGTAAAGGCATCCAGGGATGAAACCACTCATTTTTAAAAGCAAGTTTTGGGAACTCTCTCCATTTCTCTCTTTTTATTACAGTATACAAATATTTCTTCTTCTTGAACTGATTTGAGTTATTTTTCCCTCCGAAAGTCATTCATCTCGCAAGGATGTTGCAGGGTTCCCAGTGTGGGCGTATGAAGAGTGCTCACAGCTTCACCTGGGCTCTGAATGTTTCTACATGCCTAGTTTTGATCCTTTCAGCTTCTCTTTTATTATATTTTTATTTTTATTGGTTACAGATGTTACTGTGTGTGACTGGGGGATACCTAACTTCCTGCTTTTTGATTCATGCATCAGTTTTTTTTTTTCAATTTCACTGTCTGAGATAGGGTTTCTCCGTGCAACCCTGACTGTCCTGGAAATCATTATGTACACCAGGCTGGCCTTGAAACTCATAGAGATCCACCTGCCTTTGCCTTCAGAGTGCTGGGATTAAAGGCATGCGCCAACGCAGCCAGGCTTCATGCATCAATTTTTAAGATTTTTTTTTTATTTTGTGTGTGTGTGGGGGTCTGAGTGTGTGTGCACATGTGTGTAGGTACCTGTGGAAGCCAGAAGAGGATATCAGGTCCCCTGGAGCTAGGGTGGCAGTGAGTCACTTGTTGTGGGTGCTAGGAACAGAACTCTGGTCATCTGTAGGAGCAGCAAATGCTCTTAACTGCTGAGCCGTCTCTCCAGCCACACCACATATCAGTTTAGTACAAGTATCTTCTCTCATAATTACCGATTAGCTCCCTTGTGTTTGTGAGCATGGTTTGCCTGCTGAAATCATTCTTGACTCTGCATTTCATATTGACACAGCTAAAGCTGCTAGCATGGGTTCTTCTCACCAATGAGGTTCTTGGACATGTTGTACATTCCTCTTAAACAGCTCTCTTCCACCTCAGTGATTTCCAAATTTGCAAATTGCTAGCATGTGGAGAGAGGGGAGAGGGGTTTGTGCATGTGAAATTGTATCACCCAGTGTTTTCCCATGGCACCCTGCTATAGATAAGGTGACTGCTAGGGTTTTGAGACTGTCCATGAAGACAGGCTTGGTCTCTGGGGTAGCAACAGTAGGAACTGGTGGCAGCTTTAAGCAGGGATGGTGATGATATAGTTGATGTCTTCACAAAAGAGAATCAGGGACCGCCAACCTTTCCTGTCCTTCACTTCCCATCCATGGGGTACAGTTTCTACTGTAGTGCGCTGCCGTGCCAAAGGCTCAGAGCAGTGGTCATGGATGGATGGAAATCTCCAAAACCATTAGATGAAAAAATGTCAACCTTTTCTCTTCATAAAGTGATTATGTTCAGTCTCTTGTCACCCTGCCTGAAAGTTGACAGGCACATGGCCTACCTTTACTCTTCAATAAAGAATGACAATATTACATTTCGGCTGTGTGGCTGGGAGCACAGAATGAAACGCTCTCCCCAGTCCACTGGGAATGTGGAAAGCAAGGGTTTAGAACTGAGACCAAAGATGAGTGACCAGAGAGAAGTATTCCCCTCTGCTCCCCAGTGAAGGAAGTGTTAAGTGTTATGTTCTAGATTTTCTTTGCTGTTCTTATCTAAAGTTACCATTTTAAAGCTATCTTCCTGTTCTCTCTTCTGCCCACCATGGTAGTGATTCCTTGATAACTTTCTTTGAGACAGAGTTTCTTGTAGCCCAAACTTGCTTTTCAGACTAGGATGACCTTGAACTTGTTATCCTTCTCTGTCTACCTCCCAAGAGCTGGGATTATAGGTATCTGCTTCAACATCTGGTAGATATGATGCTGGGGATAGAACCCAGGCCTTTGTGCCTGCCGGGTAAGCACTCTACCAACGGAGCTACAATCCAGTCCCCTCAGTGTCTTTTTACCTGGGGCTTCTCAGGCTCCTTAGCTCCTTGGCCAGTACCTGCAGGACCTCGGCACCCCAAAACAATCTCCAAGAAAATTCAGTGAAAGCTTTAAACGTTGAGGGGAAACACAAATAAATTCGGCTCAGTAAAGAATCACTAGGAGGGCTGGAGAGATGGCTCAGTGGTTAAGAGCATTGCCTGCTCTTCCAAAGGTCCTGAGTTCAATTCCCGGCAACCACATGGTGGCTCACAACTCTCTGTAATGAGGTCTGGTGCCCTCTTCTGGCATGCAGGCATACACACAGACAGAATATTGTATACATAATAAATAAATAAATATTTTTAAAAAAAAGAATCACTAAGAAAGAAGATGAGATTGTCCTAAGAAACTAAATGTCACCAGGTATAGTGACTGATGGACACTGGAACCACTGGCTGTGTTAGGAGGTTGTGGATTACACAGTTATAATAAAATAATACAAAGTTGTGGGGTGATGCCATGGGGGACATTCAGGGAGACCAGGACTCCAGGAGCAAGCTGAGTTCTGTATGGACAAAGTGGTGTCTTTGCCCTTCAAAAGAAAGCTCTGGCCAACGAGCCTCATGCCTCCTGTGTCCTCCTTTTTTTGGTTTTTTGAGACAGGGTTTCTCTGTAGCTTTGGAGCCTGTCCTGGAACTAGCTCTCGTACAACCAGACTGGTCTTGAACTCACAGAGATCCACCGATCCACCTGTCTCTGCTTCCCGAGCACTGGGATTAAAGGTGTGCGCCACCACTGCCCAGTCTGTGTCCTCCTTCTTAAGGATCCTAACAGAAGACATGCAGCTCTGGACTTATGACTCCCATATGCTATACAGAGTACTCTTAGCTTGTACCACAAGGATCCAAAAGCAAAGTAATAGTAAGGCCCGAGGCTCTAACTGCTCACAGCTGAGCTGGGATGCTTCGGTAAGGTAGGCCTGCCCTCAGAAGGTGAGACTTTTTTTTTTCTGTAGGTACCCTGGAACACATTCAAATGACACTCCAAATGTAGGAAGGAACTTGGTGTCTTAGTGTTCTACTGCTGTGAAGAGACACCATGATCTTGCGACTCTTACAAAGGAAAACATTTAATTGGGGATGGCTGATGGTTCAGAGGTTTAGTCCATTGTCATCATGGAAACACACAGGCAGACTTGGTGCTGGAAAGGTAGCTGAGAGTTGTACATCTGGGTCAGCAGGCAGCAGGAAGAGAGAGACACTGAGACTGATGTGGGCTTTTGAAACCCTAAACCCCGCCACTAGTGACACACTTCCTTCAACAAAGCCCCACTTATTCCAAGAAGGCCCCATTTCCTAATCCTTCTCTAGTAGTGCCACACCCTGGTGTCCAAGCCTTCAAATATATGAGCCTATGGGGGACATTCTTATTCCAGCCACCACAGTCCACGGTTGGGGACTGGGGTCACTCTAGCTCAGGAGAGCAAGGATAGAATGGGGGCATTAGAAATACCCTCTTTGGAGTAGAGGGTTGCTCTGATAGTAAATCTCCATAATGTTTGCCTTCTAAGTGGGAGAACCTGAGCTCAAAACCCAGAAACCACCTATTAAAAGTCAGGCCTAGTGGGTAGTGCACTTGTAATCCAGTGCTGGGAGACAGAGACTGGCAGGTCCCTGGGCATTGCTGACCAGCCAGAAAGTCTGTCTCAAAACATGTGCATGGTCTTTACATGTACCTGTACACACACGCATACACACACATATACAGCTTCAGATTTACAACCTCACCTTCATTTTACTTCCTTCATGTTCCAAGGAAAAACAGAATCCACCCCTCCTGTCAAAGGCATCCCCTCTCCTGGCCCACTAGTTCCCTCGCCTGGGGTCAGAACCCTGCTAACTGACTAGCCTGATTACTCTCTTGTCTTCTAACAACTGTCTGTGACTCTACACCCATGCTATTTTTAGCTTCTGTCTACGTTCAAGTCTTCATGTATTGTAGGAGGGGAATGAATACTTTTCCCCTCACCCTCCTACGTATACTGACTGTGACTGTAAATTAGACTAGCAAAAGACAGATTAACTAGAGAAAGGCAAGCACAAATTTATTAATGGGTACACTGGGCAGACACACAAGAGCATTCAGAGGGAGTAACCTAAAGGCACACTTAGAATTTGTGTTCATTGAACATTGCAACAAAGAGCATAAATTTGTCAAGAAATAACACGACAAAGGGAAGGCATCTTGAGCTTCAGGGACAGCAAATTATAGGTAGACAGAAGGGGTAACCAGAAACCCAGGTGAGTGAGTGGGATAGGTGGGTCCCTTCGGTGCCTCCCAAGGGTGGTAAAGACCTGCAATGTCTCGATGATTGACAGTTTCCTCTGCACCTGGTACAGAGGCCAACTCTGTCCGTGACCGTCTGAGTTTAGGCACACAAGCATGGGCAGAGCTCTTATGAATCTGTATTCTAATCGTCTTTAACTCAAAATAATTCTTATACCAAATTGGCCTGCAAGAGTACCTTTTATTGCCCTACATTTTTCTAGTAACTCTCTCTAACCCCTGGTTAGGGTCCCAACTCAGCCATTTCACTGAAACCACTGTGCTTTCCGGGATCCGCACCTCACCTGTCAGTACAGAGGTGAATATTCTCACCTCAGCCAAACCAAGAGACTCGCCTTTGTCTAGCGTGTGCCTCTACCCCAGCTACACAGCTTCCTTTGCTTCTCCTCTCACCTGGTTCATGTTTTTCCACCAAGGCATGTAGAAGGTGAGGTATGTGTGCATATGTGTTCACATGTGCACATGGATGCTGGAAGACAACCTCCAGATGCCATCCACCAGAACAGTGTTTACTTCCTTTGAGACATGGTCTTTCACCTGGAGCTCACCAATTAGGCTATGCTGGCTGACCAGAAAACCTCAAAGATCCTCCTGTTTCCAGCACCCGCAGCACTGAGATCAATACATATACCACTATGCCCAGCATTTTTTACATGCGTTCTGGGTCCTGTGCTTGCAAGCTCTTGACTGACTGACCTATCTCTCCATGGTGCAGGACAATTGTTTATATTCTGTCAATTATGTTTTAAATAAACGCTGATTGGCCAGTAGCCAGACAGAAAGTATAGGCGTGAAAACCAGACAGAAAGTAGAGGCGGGGCAATGGGAACAGGAGAATTCTGGGAAGAGGGAAGCTCCCTCTGCAGTTGTGAGTCCGCTATGGGAAGAAGCAAGATGTGACCTGCCCCGCTGAAAAAGGTACTGAGCCATGTGGCTAACATAGACAACAACAATGGGCTAATATAAGTTATAAGAGTTAACAATAAACCTCTGTGTGATTTCTTTGGGACTTAACCATTGTGGGAACCAGGCAGGACAGAAACCCTGACATCTCTAGACCTCCGTTCTACTTCTAATGTTTGGCTAATGAGAGGATTTAGCTTTCAAGTCTTCTGCATGCCACCTTAATCTGGAGAAGCTGATGGGGGGCCTCCTCAACTGTCAGGATTATTTCAAGATGAAGATTCTGAGGGTCAGCAGATTCTAAGAAAGCCTGTTTTGTGCTTCCGTCATTGTGCAGAAAGCAGCCACTTCTGGGCTGCTGTAAACTCTCCACTGGGGCAGTTACCACTCCCAAGGAGGAGGGAGAGGAAGTCACGTTAAATCCCCTTTCTGGAGAGTTTCATGGCCATGGGGAAGAAGGGAAGACCTCCGCACCTATATCAACAGACAACATCATAACTTTATCTCTTCCCTCATCAGTCTTCTGCACACCTCTCTGCCTACTCCCTTTCCCTGTTAGGTAGGGTCAGGCGCTCACTGTAACCATTTGAAGTTACCACCTCTGTTGGCAATATCTATTCTCTTCTCCTGTTAATCTGTCTTTTATCTATTTCATTCACAAGCCATGGGAACTGATCCTGTGAAAAGCCCACCCCTCCCCCTCACACAGAGGGGGGATAGAAGGATAAATGAATGAATAAATCACATATCCTAAAATGAGGTACTGCAAACCTCCAGTTCCAGATTGCAAATTCAAATGAAATGGTCAAATATAAAAGTACAAAGAAAAAAAAAAACACCCAAAACCAGAGGAAAATAAGTGCCATTTTCTGGATCAAAGACACAGTTAAGTTCAATATAAATAGAAGAAACAATGAAGTAGGAAGTTGACGTTACACACTGTGTTAAACCTGTAAAAAGGTGCTGAAGCAGGAGGATTCCAGGATTCAGACCAAGCTCATCAATTTAGCAAGGCCTTCTCTCGAAGTTAAACAAAGCAAGAGGGGTGGTATGTGTAGCACACTAGAGCGCTTGCTTAGCATGCATTTATAAAGATGTATATTTCATCCTTAGATTATGTATGTGGGGGGTAGTGATATGCTCACATGAGTGCAGATACAGCCCGAGGCCAGAAGAGATGTTCAGGGGCGCCTGTATGGGCAGCCTCCTGCGCAGGTGTCTCCAGAGTGCTTGCAATTCATGCACCACATGGTCGCTGGCAAGGAAGGCTGTGCTGGAGGATCTTCCAAGTTCTAAAGAACCCTTGCCATGCAGCCCTTCCCAGCCTGCAGCTTACAGCAGGCAGTTTCCAGCCTGCAGCTTACAACAGGCGGTGATCATTAGCTTGAAAAGAGCCCTGCTGCTTGTTCAAGCCTCATCACTGTCATGGTGAACGTCACTCCACGTTTCGGTGGCAGGAATTCTTGCCTTGGCTGTAGTTCATAAGCTAAGCAGAACCAAAAGCGATGAGGAAATGCAAGACTGGCTGGCCCCTACTGCCTGCCATTGCATAGTCCATTTCCCTGCAGACTTGTATGACTAACAAACCTTTTGTTTCATAAAGGAAGTGCCCCCAAGAAGAGCTTCAGAGTACATACAGTAGCTGTGACAACTCATTCGGCCGTGCCCTTTCAAAAGCAATACTTTATTCTCAGGCTTCACTTCGGTAAAGTAAAACCGCTAATACACAGCAGCCGGAAATACAGGACTTTTCATTTTTCCTTTCCAACTTGGACACACACCATTCCAGTACAAAACACTGTGGTTACATGAAGTTACACTTCTGGGCTATTGCAGGAATACATGGAGTGGTAGACAATGAACCTGGAGAGCAGTAATGGTCAAGAGTCAATTTGGCTCTGAAACCTTACTTCAAGGAGAAACCTCTCTGTCCAGGTACTGGTGGTGCATGCCTTTCACACCAGCTCTAGGGAAGTAAAGGTGGAGGGATCTCTGAGTTCAAGGCCAGCCTGATCTACAGAGAGAATTCCGGAAAGCCAGCCAGGGCTACACTAGAGAAAACACTCACACACGGGGGGGGGGGGGGAGAGAGAGCTCTTAGCTGAAGAGCCTCGTGCAAAGCATGAGTTCTTCAGTTGCTCAAAGCAAGTGTGCTTTGTGGAGTGGATCAAACTACAAGATAGACCAGAAAAGACCACAGGAATGCAAAGCAAAATAGTTGGATGTCTTCCAGCCACGGAAGTGTGGAGGCCACTGCTGCCCTGGGCTTCCAACCAGCCCGGACATGCTGTGATGCGCACTCTGCCTGCTGCTCCTCTTTGCTGTATCTCTGCTGGACTGGCCTCCTGGTTGCCAAGCCTCCCTTCAGGAGGCCTCCCTTTGCTGACTCCTTAGCAGTTCTCCAATCCAGGCTACCCTAGATGTTACTGACCATGAAGGAAAGTTGTTCACAGCTAAGCCTGATCTAGGATTTCTTATATTTGTTCGTTTATGGGGGGAGGGGTCAAAGGTCAATCTTGGGTACCATGTTTGAGATGTAGTTTCTCACTGGGACCTGGGGCTTGCCAATTAGGCTAGGCCTACCAGGAAACTCTAGAGATCCTCCTGCCTCCACCTCCCAAGTCGTAGAACTACAAGCCTGTGCCACCGTGCCCAGATTTATTTATAATATGGATGTTAGGAATTATCCTTAGGTTCTCATACTTGTGGGTCACACATTTTATCATTTGAGCTAGCTCCTTAGCCCCTTTTCTTTCTTTATCTCAATTGATACGAAATCTTTATGCTTCTTAGAAGAAATAAAATATTCCATTTGACTCCGACCCTGTGTTGCCTAGGCCCCATGTGAGTATTTAATTTGATGAGACCCGCTGCTCACTGTATTCCTGAAACCTAAAAGCTACACATTAGTGAAATGCTTCTAGCCCACAGGTCAGAGAAGATATCGTGAACACTCAAGCCCTTTGCTTACTCTGCGGATGCACTCACCCTGCCCTGGCACGTGCCTTCATGGTGGAGGTCCTACCCCCCTGCATACTTCCGATCTCCTTTTGGGGACCACTGCCTCTGCCTCTTACCACAAGCAAAGGCACTTTCTGATTGCAGCTAGTGCCCTGACACCCAGGACCACAGGCTAAGTGTCCAGTTGCAGGTCCCACGGAGCACACAGACTTCCAACCAGATGGCAACTTTGTGCTTCTCACAACCACCTCGGTTTGGAAAATTTGCTGCCATGAAGAACGTTTTTACTTACATCTTTGTATGTCAAAGAGCAAAATGACTAGTTCAAAGATGGCCACTGGCTTTTGATTATAAAATTAAGCAGCATTCTAACTCATAAAATACAACCAAGCTTCCTCTGGCTGTGTAGCTAGGAGAGGGCAAAAAAGGAGGCTGGTCACTTTAAAGTTCCAAAACAACTTCCCTTCTATGACAGAGATAGAGAAAACAAGAGAAAAACAGCCAGTTGGGGAATGCTGAGCTGCTTTCTGTGAGGGTTAGAGCACAGGGTCCCATCATCCTACCAGTGGGACCTGGGAAGCTGGGTGGAGTTTTCCTCCTGGTTTTGTGTATATGTGCATTGAGTATGTTATGTGTGTAGTGTGCACATGCATGTGTGTGTGTAGTATTGTGTCAGGTTGTGTATGTATGTGTGTATAGTGTGTGTGTATGCATATGTGTGTTATTTGTGTATACGTACATTTGTGTGATATCTGTCTCATTGTCTTTCAAGCCACAAGACATTAAGGTAAGAGCAGCTAAGATATCTCACTATTGTTGTGGGAAAACTCATCAGACAAGACCACCCAGGCACAGGTTTGAGCCAATAAAAAGTCTTTATTAACTAGCCAGCAACTATACTGGGTATTCAAGATCCTAGTATAACCTCCAAGCCCCTTCTCAGGGTGAACTTTTAAGCACAAAACCACATCCTGGGTTGACATACTTCAGTTAACAAGAGCAGTTAGACAAAAGCAGAACTGCAGATGCCAAAAAGCAAGGTTAGTACATGCAGGGACTTTCCCAGAACCCTGGACTTTGATGGATTAGGTCTTTGTTTTCATTTTGGCAGGTGGTGCTGTCTACGTGCTGAGTGTTGCAGCCTGGATGGAACCTCCATTACGGCATCAGCTATGCTAATGTCTAGGGACCTGCTAAGGTCTGGAGGCCTGTTACATTGGTTTTTGCAACACCTCTTTCCACAACCCAAAAGGCACTTGAGAGTCTATAGTCATTGTCTTAAGCCTATGGTCACCTTGGATTCCAGAGTCCTGCAGACAGATGACCCTCTGATGAGACCGCTCCATCAGGACAGTTGTCTCATAGCGCTCAGTTTATAAGGACTTCTTGGACCCACCAGAATCAGAACCAAGACAAGGATCTGTAGTGATATTTTGTTTGTGATCTAAGAAAGAAAGCTTGCCTGAAGACTAGAGTACAGAGCTAAGCCACTAGAGGCTGGGAGGGGTGGTACACACCTTTAATTCCAGGACTCAGGCACTAAGGCACATCTCTGTTCAAGAACACCCTGGGCTACACAAGATTGAATCTGTCTAAAAGAGAAACAGAGCTCACACAAAGTGCTGGGATCACATTTTTAACCCCGGTACTAAGGAGGTGGAGACAGGAGGGATATGGTTGGGCAGAGAGAGAATTATAAGCTGGGAGGAGACAGGAGCTCAGGGCAGTCTGAAGTTTGATGGAGACAGATGCAATCTGAGGACAGGATCGCCCTTTCAGTCTGGGCACTGGTAAAGGTGAAAACTCTCTAGTGGCTAGCCTCTCTGCTTCTCTGATCTCTCAACTTTCACCCCCTAATATCTGATTCTGAGTTTTTATTATTAAAACCAATAGGAATTCGCGCTACAAGGTTCAAGCAGACTACAGTTTGCCCAGGCCTGCTGAATTCTGCATACCTCTTGCCTCTGCCTCATCCTTCCTCTAGCTAACCTGGAGCAGGGCTGAGGACATAGCTCAGGGGAAGAGCACTTGCCTGGCATATACAAGGCCCTGGCTAAGAGCCCCAGGTCCATGAGGAAGCAAAACTTGGCCAAACTGAAGCTTGTGGCAGTAGTTTGAAGATAGGTCTGGGATCACTGAACACCTGATCTGCTTTTTGTCCAGTCTCACTGATTCAGTTTCCTTTCTCTGCCTTTTCTCGTGTCTAATTGCTTTAACCAGTGTGTTGGGACAGGTGGCTGAGCCTAGTCTGTGGAAGCTCAGTAGCCAGAGATTTCACCCTAAAACTCTGGTAACATGCTGTGATGGTATACACGTTTCCTTCGCCCCCACTCCTCCCAGCCCCTACTAACTATTCTCCCACACTTGGGTAGGCTTCTTTTTAGTTTCTGCATAAGAAGGAATGTGTGATATTTGTCTCTTTGTGACTGGCTTGTTTCACTTAACATTCCAGTCCCACATATTCCGCTGCAATGTCAGTTTCACTCTTCTTCTTCTTCTAAGATGTATGTATTCCTGTTTTATGTGTATCAGTGGGTAGCCTGCATTATGTGTCTGGTACCCATCAGGGCCCAAAGAAAGCATCAGAGTCCCTGGAACTAGGCTGCTATGTGGACACTGGGAATCAAACCGGGGTCCTCTTCAAGAGCAGCCAGTGCTCTTTAGTGCTAAGCTATCTCTCTGTCCCTGAGTTTCATTCTTTTTGCAGGAAAATAATATTTTATTGTATAAGTATAGCACGTTTTCTTCATCTGTTCATCCACTGGTGGGTACCAAGGTTGGCTCCATTTGTCGGATATTATGAACAGTCTCCCAGTCAGCACCAAGCCACAGTCGTCTTTCCTTTATAGACTTCACTCCCTTTGGCTACACCCAGAAGTGAACAGCAGGTCTGTTTGGGTTTTAAGGGTTTGTTAAACCCCTCCCTCCCATCAATTCCTTCTTCTCTTCCCTTATTCCCTTTTCCTCCCCCCCCCTGCATTCCTTTTTCCTTTCTTCTTCTTTTATTCAAGACAGAATGTTACAGGCTGGCCTGGAACTCATTATGTAGACAAAGCTGGTCTCAAACAAGACATTCCTCCTGCCTCAGCATCTTAAATACTGAGATTACAAGTTTGGATCACCTGTTTTCTCCCCCTTAAAGAGACGCTGTCAAGAATTAGCTGTGACCTGTAGCAGCTGTACCACCGAGGTAAACCGTACAGTTGACTTAGGCACCTAGGAAACCTCTCTGGTACTGTGTAGTTGTCAAAAGATATTCAATTGTGTCTATAATATAGACACCAAATTTACAATTTCACTGGAGGATGGTTTGGTTTGTTTGTCTGTTGTTTTGGCTCATGTTCTCTATAGCCCAGGTTGGTATCAAACTTGCTAAACCTCTTTCCTTCAAGTGTCAGAATTGTAGACATATTCTATCATACTTAGTTTAAAACAGCCCTTTGTTTGGGTGGGAGTTTTGGGTTTTGAGACCAGGTTTTACTCTTAGCTCTGAGTGGATTAGAACTCACTGTACAGCCTAGGCCAGCCTTAAATTTTCAGGGATCCTCCTGCCTCAGCCTCTCATATCCTGGAATAACAGGTATGGATTATAACCACTCCCACCCAGATTTTTTTTTTTTTGAGACAGAATTCCTCTGTAGCTTTGGAGCCTGTCCTGGAACTAGCTCTTGTAGACCTGGCCAGTCTCAAACTCACAGAGATCCACTTGCCTCTGCTTCCTGAGGGTTGGGATTGAAAGTGTGCACCACTACCGCCCGGCTCAGAATAGCTGTCTGGAACAAGCATGACTTCTATCTGTACCTCTGACATCCTCTCATTCCTCAGTAGCCGAAGCCTTTTTGGGAACCTGGCAAGAACCTAGGCCTTCACACCTTCCTGTGTTGACTCTTTCCACCCATGAGGTAAGGGGTGGGCTGTGCTTTCCAAGGACAGGTACAGAAATTCCCCCATTGGGTTCTTATACTGTGACCTGGTCATTCCTGTCTGGGTCTGGATATGTAGGTCCATTGTTAGCACACTTGCCTAGCATGCACCTCCAGCACTACTTACACTGGGTACCTGCAGTATCAGTATTTGGGAGGAAGAGACAGTAGAACCAGAAACTCGAGTTCATCCTTGGCTACATAGAAAATTTGAGGCCAGACTGGCCTACATGAGACTATTTCAATGAAAGAGGGGAAGGAGGAGAGTCTGTTTTCCTGGGTGTCCAGATTTGCCCAGAACACTCCCAGCTACAAGGCAGTGCTGCCATGCAATTGACCTATAGGGAAACCATCATGGCTGGGCGCCAGACCATGTGAATTGAGGACACATTGACCACCAAAACTCAAGGAAGAGGAAACATGAGCTTCAGAGAAGAAACATATAAGGGGGTACTTCCTCTGAGTTCTGCAAGTCAGCCATGTCTGGGGTTGTCAGCACGAGCATTAAGCTTTGGAACACACAGCTCAGAGGATCTAGAAAAGCCCAGTCTCCTTCCTCCACCTAAGGCTGTTTGCATATTGGGATATAGGGCATTGGAAGTCTATCCTGCTCCTGGGACCACATAGGATGGGGACTGGAGGTCAAGGGGAGATGCCTGCTCTACCACCCTCAAAACATATAAATGGAGTTTCTGTCCATCTCAGTTGCTTGTCAAACATTCTGATTCTCTGGCTTCTGGGAATTCTTGGATGTAACTCACTCTTGAGCATGCCTCAATTTATGGATGCTGAGACTGACTGTGAGGAGGGTCCAGGCTTAGGTCTAGTCCTCCTCAGGTAGTAAGCAGGCTTGTCTGTTCCCTGCAGACTCCCATCTGCAATGCTGGTCATTGCACACCCAAATGGTCTGATCCGAGGGATCCAGAGAAGAAACAGCATCCAGTAACATTTAGTCTTTGCTCCTGCATTCTAAATTTAGTACTGCAGGTTGCCAGCTGAAGTGTGCCAGGTGGTCTCCAAGCAATATACCTGTGTTTCCCATCACACCTTTCATTTCCATGGTTTCCACACTTTCCCATTTTGGGGACCAATTTCATTATCATATCTAAGCGATTTTAGCATTAAGCTAAAACAAAGAATCCTGCTAGAATATTCACAGTGAAAGTCATAACATTCAGAATCTAATTTAATTTTCCTCATTGTACATTATCTTTCCCAAACAAGAGGAGGCCTGACTACAGTAGATTCCAGCACATGAAAAAAACATCCCTGGGATACACAGTGATGAGACTTTATTGAAGTAAGACATCACACACTAATAAAGCTGACATTTCCATCAACACAGGGGATGCTTAAGAACTCAAAACTATTAAATTACTCAGAACCTCGGGACAGGAAGCACACTGTCACTGTTTGTTTTCAGTTGGTCTATACCCAAATGTTTGGGACCTATTGTTTTACAGAGAAGAAAGGTTATGTGCTCATGTTCCCAGTGGCTGGCATGTAGAGAGGGTATTCTCACTGTATCCTAACATGGGATGGGCATCCCAAGGGGAGAAAGGGAGAGATCACCACCTCAAGTCCCTTCCTCTTCTTCTGAAGCCACTAATACAATCACAAAGGGCCCATTCTAACACTAGTTACCTCCCAAGGGCACAGTCTCAACAAATACCAACAACATTTGGCATCCCACACATGAAATTGGGGGAACACATTCACATCACAGGACACAGTCATCAGAGAGCTGAATGATAACTTCTTGTTGACAATCTCTTGAACCCGACCTGCGGGTCCAGTTATTCAGGGTCCAAAGAGGCTTCTACCTGAAAAATCATGAGCGAGAGAAAGGAAGGAGACCAAGCAAAATTCACTTGTCAAGGTCTCACTTTATTAAGGAACAACACCAGTATATATACAGCTCCGAAATGGGAAGCTGCTTGAGTGCGGGGGTGGGGTGGGGGGGTGTCCTGACTTAGGGCAGTGAGCAGGAACTGGGGGGTAAATGAACAACTAGTTAGCTAGCTAGCACACCTGTGTAAACAGAAACATTCTTATGTGGATAGCTAACTAAGGAAGAGGGGAATCTCTGCAAACATCCTTGAAACAATGGTATCTTTCTTTGTTAGCTTCCTAGAGTCAAATGCCCTAGCTGGCTCTGTTAAACATTCTAAGTTAAAGGTCTTTGCTGACCTCCTGTAATAATTTAACAGGGCAAAGGTCTCAACAGTCTCTTTTCTAAGCAGAGACAGAGAAGATGGAGAGGTCTGGTGTTGGGCACAGAAACACTTAAAAAGGGGCGACTGGTTTCATTAGACATTTCTGGTCCTTCCTGAAGCTCGGGGTCATCCTTCTGAAGGCTGCAGGTGAGCTGTTCCACACTGATGATGATCTCAGGGGTGAAAAAGGCATTCTTTGCAGACTCCATCTCACAGTAGAAGTGAGGTTAGTGGGAAGGACAAGCATGGTGCAGCAGGGTCCCCAGAGTGGCTGTCTGGGAGAAATCTCCACACGGACTGACAGAGACAGACGCACCTCTTCCCTCCCAGGATTCTGTCTTATTTATTTATTTACAGATAGGGTCTTGTTGTAGCCTATGCTAGCCTTGACCTCCATATGTAGCTGACCTGAACTTCTGATTTTCCTGCCTCCACCTTCGAAATGCTGGGACTGTAGATCAAATCATCAAACCCCTGATGCTGGAGAGTAAGAGCTAGGCAAGTACTCTACTAATTGAACTACATCCCAGCCCTTTCCCAGCATTCCAGATACTCTCCTATAGTATCTATGTGAAGTCACAGCACCCGGAGCCTTTAAACTGCATCTTTTAATCAACTTTTATGTATAGACAAAACAGAAATCAAAAAGGCCAGGGATCCTAGATCCCTGGAATAGCTTTGTCTGAGGGTTAGCAGCCAAGCCAGTCTCTTTCTTTTGTGCCCCTAGGACAAGGAGGGGGTCTCAGCAGCTCCAGAAGAGTCCACTCCTGCTCCTTCCCCCACAGCTGGAACATTCCCAGCCCCCAAACCAAATATCCAGAATGTTCCAACTCTGACACGTTTTCAGTACAGACACAAAACCACAGATCCTGTGATTCAGCACACACAATTTTTTTTTTTTTTTATGGACAAAATCGTAAGAAGGTACATATGTGAGGGGCATGTGGAACTTACGTGACTTGGGTTTCTGGTTGTGTGGGGGTTCCTGCAAACATCATAGCCTGCAGCTAAAACAATCTGGGTGAGGTTAAGAATGAAACTAGAGCCAGCAAATCTTTAGCTGGTGTCTTAATTAAGGTTTTTATTGCTATGAAGAGACGCCATGACCACGGCAACTCTTATAAAGAAAACATTTAACTGGGGCTTGTTCACAGTTCAGAGGTTCAGTCCATTATCATCATGGCAGGGAGCATGGCAACATGAAGGCAGGAACTGAAAGTCCTGTATCTTGCAAGCAACAGGAAGTTGACTAAGACATTGCGTGCTATCCTGAGCATAGGAAACTTCAAAGCCTGCCCTCCAACAAGGCCATACCTACTCCAACAAAGTCACATCTAATAGTGACACTCCCTATGAGATTATGGGAGCCAATTACATTCAAGCTGCCACAGCTGGTACTGGGCCCAAAGCTCTGAATTCTGATCAAAAGGCCTATTTTTTTTTTTTTTTGGTTTTTCGAGACAGGGTTTCTCTGTAGCTTTGGAGTCTGTCCTGGAACTAGCTCTTGTAGACCAGGCTGGTCTCGAACTCACAGAGATCCGCCTGCCTCTGCCTCCTGAGTGCTGGGATTAAAGGCGTGCGCCACCACCGCCTGGTATAGGCCTATTTTTTTATGTATACATTTAAATACAGTAAAAGTTTGGGAAAAAGTAGCCGTGTGACAATTATCACAACAAAGCTTTAGGCATGGCTACATCAAAACTCCCCTGCAACTCCCTCTCCCCCTTATATATCTTTAGCAAAGCCCTTGTGACCTTTACCATGAGGCTGGGTTGATTCTATTGACCAAGAAACAGAGCTCAGGAGTCTGGGCTTAGAGGGGAAGGATTTGTAATAAGCATAAAGATAGGGTCGATTGTCTGAGAGACAATGCTCAGGATTCTGGGGGATTTGATGAAGGCTGACTTTACAAGATAGCGAAGATCACCAGGTATTAGCACTTCCATCTGCAACCTTCCGGAAGGAAAACAGGCCTGCTCATCCCTTCGATTGACTAGAAAAGCCTGCCTGTTTGACAGTGCTGAGTTCTCTTATATTTCTTGTTGTGAACCTTTAATGGCTGAGCCCTCTCTCCAGCCCCCATCCTGATTTCTCCAGTGTTATCTGTAAGCTATACCTTCCACAGGTTCCTTCCCTAGGAGACTTTATTTTGCATATGCAAATATTCCAACATCCTAAAACATCCAAATGCCCAATGATTCTAGTCCAAGCATTTGGACATACTTACAAACTCTTTTGGCTATGTGTCCCTTTACCCTTATTAACCCTGCTGTGTGATCTCAAGTCTCTGAGGACAACATGTTCACTTTGCAGTTTGAAATTTTAAATTACTTTTAGTACTTGTAACTTGTTCTGATTGAGACATTGACTGTAATGGGGAGAGTTATCAACTAAAATTCCTTAGGATTCCACATTTTTTTTTCTTTTTAAATTCTCTCTGTGTGTGTGTGTGTGTGTGCATGTGTGTGTGCGTGTCTGTGTGTGTATGTGTGTGTCTGTGTTCATGACTGCAAGTATCCATGAGACCAGAAGAGAGCATCAGACCATCTGGAACTGAGTTACTGGTGGTTGTGGACACTCAGATCTCAGTAGTGCAATGTTAAACTCACCCACATGATCGTTCTGAGGCCACACCACTGTTTCAGACTACGTAATGGTGCCACATGTTCTGGGGTATAAGTGATTCCCCAAAGGGTGAAATAGGAGGACTGTAAGTTTGAGGCCTAGCTGGGAAACAGTGACACTGTCCACACCATCCCAATGTCCCTGCGCATGATGGAGGGTTAGGGCTTTGCCTTCCCTCTCCTTCTCTCTCCCTTCTCCCTTCTTTGTCATTTCTTGAGAGGAATCCTCCTACACTGGGCTCCCTACCTTATACTGGGCTCCCTTCTTTCAGCCTCTCTTGTTTTCTGTGTTGTTCTTGAATCTTCTATTCTACACCTTCTCTCCTGTATTAAGTGACACAACTTTTTTTTTTTAATTTTTCTTACGTTTATCTATTTATTTTGTGTGGCAGTGTATTTATGTTTGTAAACGGTTACGTACTGTTTGAACTCACTGAAAATCTGAATTTGGATGCATTCCCTTCTCCCACTTCAGACCCAAGCATGTTTCTCTCAAAGTGTCCCCCAAGGACCCTAGTCTGGGGGTGAGCTGCCCCCTAACTCTGTGACTGGGAGGAGACACCAGCAGAGCAGTCCCCAAGAGAAAACACTGTGTCTTTGGGAACAGCCGGCATTTCAAAACCAACAGATCATTATTGTTTATTCCATGGTGCAAAGGACCTGCAGGGAGAGAGAAGCCAGAGGCTCAGCCCTAGGAGGCCCAGCCATGAAAAGAACACTCAACCAGGAACTCCAGCTGTCTGCCTCAATGTCCCCAGGTGGTTTCTACTGGATGTCATGAGCTCTAGATTTGAGGATGTCACCTTTATGCTGCTCTTCATTTTTATGTGGGGAAGGTTCACTAAAGGGACACTGCTCTGCCTGGGACTCTCCTGGACCTCCAGCAAGCTGCCTTTGGGTCTTTCCAAAGTGATTTCTGCTGGATATTTTGAGCAATATATTGCTATCTGTCTGTCTGTCATCTATCATCTCTCTGTCGATCTCTCTGTCTATCACTTGCTATTTATTCTAGTTCTTTAGCTTGCGATATACTTAATAAATGCACTCATTCAAAACTGAAAGCATGGCTCTCACAGGTCATTCTCTGGACCATTCAAAATGGTGTGTGTGTGTGTGTGTGTGTGTGTGTGTGTGTGTGTGTGTGTAGGGTAGTTCAGGCCACACGTGGAAGCCAGAGCATGGCTTGCAGGAGTTGATTCTCTATTCCACTATATAGGTCGTAGAGATGAAAATTCAGGCTTCCAGACTTGGCAGCAAGTACCTTCACTCACTGAGCCATCTTGCTGGTCCAGCAGATATATTCCCCGAGGCAGCACCACAACCTTACAGTGTTCACCACTAAGCAATTTCTTAGTAAAGATTGGTGAGCTAGAATTTAGCTCAAATCCCTGCTTTTAAAAGGTGGACACAAACTCATTCTCTTTTCTCTCCAAACATGTCAGTCAGCTCATTACTGTTGAAATCCTCTAACATTTAAAAGGTGTCTTAGTTGCTGGGCAATGGTGGCACTCACCTTTAAACTCAGCACGTGGGAAGCAGAGGAAGGAGGATTTCTGTGAGTTTGAGTCCAGCCTGATCTACAAAGCAAGTTCCAAGACAGCCAGAACTACACAGTGAAACCCTGTCTTAAAAAAACAAACACACACACACACACACACATGACCCGACCCGCGGATCCAGTTATTCAGGGTCCGAAGAGGCTCCTATCTGAAAATCATGGGCGAGAGAAAAGAACGAGACCAAGCAAAATCTCTCTTGTCAAGGTCTCCCTTTATTAGGGAACAAAGCCAAATATATAGCCCAGAAGCTGTGGGGCTGGTTCTTGAGGTGGGGGTCGGGAGTCAGAGAGCGGGAATTGAGGGTAATAAACACCTTGAGGCAGAGAGCAAGATACCTAGCATACCTATGCAAACTTTCCTTTGTGGAATGCTAAAGAGGGGAATCTCTGTAAACTTCCTGGAGGCAATGGCTTCCTTATCTTTGTAAATTTCCTAGAGTCAAAATTCCTAGCTGGCTCTGTTAAGCATTCTAAGTTAAAAGGCCTTATATGACCTTCTGTAATTATTAGGGCGAATGGTCCCTGACATATCTGTAATTATTAGGGGGAATGGTCCCTGACACACACACACACACACACACACACACACACACACACACACATACACACACACACACAAACAAAAGGTGTCTTACTTAGGGGTTTTATTGCTGTAAAGTGACATCATGACCATGACATCTCTACAAAGTATAAAGGAAAACTTTAATTGAGACTAGCTTACAGTTCAGAGGTTTAGTCCATTATTGTCTTGGTGGGAGGCATGGCAATGTGAAAGCAGACATGATGCTGGAGAAGGAGCTGAGAGTGCTACATCTTGATCCGCAGGCAGCAGAAGGAGACTGTGTGTCACACTGGCCATAGCTTGAGCATATGAAATCTCAAAGCCCACTCCTGCAGTGACACACTTCCTCCAACAAGGACACACCTCCTAATAGTGCCATTCCCCATAGCTAAGCATTCAAACACATGAGTCTATGGGGGCTATTCCTATTCAAACCACCACAAAAGCTAAATCAGAATTGAATTTTCTCTCTATCACACCAGGTAAGTGAAGTTTATTTCTGTGCATAGAACTTCAGGCTTATCTGTGCATCCTACAAATCCTGAGCCATGTGACGGCCAGGGAGGTACAAAGTATGCTTCACCATGCAAGAGGCCTAGGCTCTATTCCTGTTGCAGAAGGAAGAGGAGGAAGAAAAAGAGGTAGAAGATGGGGGGAGAGGGAAGGAGGAAAGGAAAAAGGGAGAGGGGAGGAGGGGGGATGGGAAAAGAGAGAGAAGAGGAAGAGGTAAGGGGAGAATGAGGAACAAGAAAAAAGAAGGGAAAAAAAGAAGGAAAAGAGAAAGAGGAAGAAGGAATAGAAGGAGGTAGAAGAAGGAGAAAGGAGGTGAGGAGGGAGAGGAAGAAAGTGAGGAGGAGGGAAGAGCAGAAGGATGAAGGAGCAGGCTAGAGGAAGGAGGACGGAAGGAGAGGAGGAGGAGAAACTTACCATGCTACTATAAATGCTCTCTGTGCAGCATTACCAGAAAACAAGAAAGGTTTTGCTGTGCTTATTAAAGAAGAGGAATGAAACCCACCTGGGAACATCATTTTTGGCTTACATTGATCCCCTGTGAACTCCCTTGAGGTTCAGACAGGAGTGATCCATCAAACAAGGGGATTGATATTTGCCCCTTGTAGGAGGTCCCATGACCTGGCATCATTAGTGAACTGATGAGGGTGGACTTGGACTACAAGATGGGCATGATCCATGATGGATATTTGCAGACCATTCTGGAGGAGAAACTCAAAAATTATTGACTTAGCTGGGTAGTGGTGATGCACATATTTAATCCCAGCACTCGGGAGGCAGAGGCAAGTGGATCTTTGTGAGTTCGAGGCCAATCTGGTCTACAAGAGCTAGTTCCGGACAGGCTCCAAAGCTACAGAGAAACCCTGTCTTGAAAAACCAAAAAAAAAAAATATATATATATATATATACTGACCTAGAACTGGGCAGTGGTGGCATATACCTTTAATCTCAGCACTCAGGATGCAGAAGCAGATGGATCTCTCAAAGTTCAAGGCCAGTCTGGTCTACAAGAGCTAGTTCAAGGACAGCTAGGACTGTTACACAGAGACAAAAAAATCAAAAAATAAATAAATAAAAATGTTGCCCTAGAATATGCTGTTTTATTGTGAAGAATGTTTTGAACTGAACGCAACTGAGAGAAGAGAGAGGAGAGGCTCTCTGCCTCCTCCTTGTCGACTGTAAATAGGACATAAACTTGTCCTTTCCCTTCTCTAAGAAGGACAAGCTCATCCCAGACAGCTGTAGACAGCATTAGAGGGACGTACACAGCACTTGGGAGGCAGAGGCAAGTGGATCTCTGTGATCTATAGGGCTATAGATTGTCCTGTGCTGTCTGAGTTCACTGAGAAGCTGGCTCTGGAAGCAGGGAGCCCCTTCTCCTGCTGACACTTTACACCTAAGCATGTTTGTCTCAGTGTCCTCAAGATTATCTGGAGATGAGTTCTGTGACAGTGCACCCTTGAGAACAGCTGGAAAATGGTCCATTCCCAACAGGTTGCTCTCATTTATCTCACGGTGTGAACGTGCTCGCAGTGAGAGAGATGATTCTGAAGCTCAGCCATGGGAGACTCAGCCATCAGGAGAAAGCTCAACTGTGAACTCTGGCTGACTGCCTCAACTTCCCCAGTTAGTGTCTGCTGGTGTAAATGGATGATGTAATTTGTTTTACTTGGAAACCTCACCTAAGGGGCACACTCTGCTCTGCCAGGGATTCTTAAGTAGAGTGACCCGACCCGCGGGTCCAGTTATTCAGGGGGTCCGAAGAGGCTCCTACCTGAAAATCATGGG
>JAQHUG010000780.1:16412-96497 GCA_028555095.1 Dicrostonyx torquatus | reverse complement strand
TGGGTGAGGTCTGCCTCTATAATCAAAAGGCGGGTGAGGTCTGCCCTCACAGACAGCAAAAAGGTCACCAGGTCCTTAACAAAATTCACTCTCAGCCTTCAGTCTTCTGGTCGGGAAAGCAGGCATTTTATCACCTCCATTGAGAAGAGGCCCCTGTGTGTTTAACATTCTTGGTTGCCCTAGTGATCTATGGGCTCAAGGACCTTTGTGCTGAAAACAAACCCTAAAATCAGAAGACTGGTTTCTATTTAGAGCATGCCACTTCTACCGTCTTAAAGCTGAAGAATTGTACCTTAAACCACCAGAAGCTGGCAACTGTCTGTATTTTCATCCTTTTCCAGGGTTCTCTACAAAAACAGAACCAATAGAATTCTAATAAAAACGTATTAGAAAGGAGAGAAAAACGGAATCAGAGTCAAAACTGTATTGAGACAATGGGCTGTCCATATGGAAACAGAACAAACTTACAGCACTTTGTTTTTTTGTTTTGTTTTGTTTTGTTTTTGTTTGGTGCTGGGCATTAAACCCAAGACTTGGTACATGCTAAGCCCGTGCCACCACCTAGTGCCCTTAAAATTTTTATTGAGGACCTGAGAGATATAGCTCAGTGGTTAAGAGCACTGACTGCTGCTCATCCTAAGAACCTGAGTTCAATTCCTAACACCCATATTGGTTAGCTCACAACTGCCTATAATTCCATACCCAAGGGATCCCACTGACACCGTCTTCTGGCCTCTTGGGCACTCACTCACACAAACACATATGTACATAAAAAATGAAAATAAATCTTTTTTCAAAATTGTGTTGATCAAAGTCCTAAAATACATTAATTTAAAAGCAAGTTACAGGGGCTGGAGAGATAGCTCAGGTTTTAAGACACTGAGAGGACCAGGGTTTGATTCTCAACACCCATATGGCTGCTCACAACCCTCTGTAAGCCCAGTTCTAGGGAATCTGGTACCCTCTTCTGTCCTCCACAGGCACCCGTACCTACATCCACATCCCACTACACTCACATAATTAAAAATAAAATAAAGCTTAGCAGCAATGGAAAAGCACAGCCTGGTAGGAACTGACACCCTAGGACAGGAGGAAATAGCTCAGATAAGGAACGCTTCAAAAGGCCCACAGGTGGGTGCGCCTCAATCGCCATGGGAGAAATATGCATTAAAACAAGAACATCGTTTCAACTAATTAAAAGGGCTACACACTAAAATTGATTGCAAACGCAGTGTTGGCATGGGCTTATGTACCTAACTTATTCCTGCCAAGTACAGGTCTCACCTCAAAGAGAACAAGACAGAGTTTATTCCTGAGTTGCTACAAATGATCACAGCCCCGGAGCATAGATTCAAGCTGACCCAAATACGTGTTGCAATGAGGAAGCTGGTTAGAGAGAACTTTCAAGTGACAGCCCAAAGCAATGTGAAGTTCAGTAGCAAGAATTTCAGTGTGTAACAGGATCCAAGTGTATTGGTGGAGATAACAGGCCAGCAGGTTCCAGCAAACGCTTGGGGCCTTAGATGGTATCCCATGACATTCTTTAGGACGTCATAGCTTTAGGGCTGGTTGTCTGTTAGGACACCACATTCTGAAAGATGTTATCTGACAGTCACAAAGGTACTAGGCCACACACAGAGGTAGACAATGAATAGCCCCAGACTGGATCTGTAAAGCTCCAGCTCTGCACTATCACTACTTCCTAATTGGTCAATCTTCTAGACTCCACCTCAGTGGCTTTTTTCGAGGAACTTCAGTTCACAGTCTTGCATGGGGGAAAAGACCATATGTTCACACAAATTTGATAGGAATGAATATAGATTCGTTAGCAAAATGATTTGGAGGTATTAGCTTTATATGAATTTGTTTGATGAAAGCAATTATATTTCTTCAAAGGTGTCACATAGAAACATCCATCTGTGTATCAACAGGTGACTAGAGAAATAGTGTTCATCACACAGGACAAGGGAAGCATGGTCACAGGATGGCCCTCTGGTACAGTTACCACAGTTTTTAGACTCTCTCAAAGCCATAACAAGCTACATTCAGTCTCTAGGACACCAATTAAAGAAACCAATAACGGGAAAGCTGAGTGGAAAATTATCCAGTGTGACCACACTGAAAAGAGGAACCCCAAGATCATATTCGGGACACTGACAGATTTGGTTGAATACTTTTGAGGTGCCGGGAATCACACCCAGGCTTGTGTGTCAGGTTAGCACCCTAGTTCAGAGCCAAAAGCCCAGAGGAAGCTTAGGTTTAAACAGAGAGCATGCGATAGGCACAAGTGTCCAGCCCGGGTCAGGTGATGGTGCGGCCCATTGTTGACCTAGGCTCTGCTCTATCCTGCCATGTGGCTGGAGAATTAAGTTGTTATTGTATTAATTGCTGAGGGTACATTATTTGTCTCTGTGTCCTCGACCAAAATGCAGACATGAAATGAACCCTCGATGCAGGCTTTCATCTGCTTTTAGACACCTCGTGGACTCAAGTGAGGAGTCGATGGTTTTGGCAAACGCAGCTTGTAATGCTGCTTCAGCTGATGGCATGCATAGCATTAGCAGGACCCTGAATTCCAGCCCCAGCACCATATCCATGTGAATGAAACCTTAATATTTATTGATATAATTTGCTGTCCTGATCTGTCACCTGGGTACCCTGTTCCTTTAAGAAACAAGCCCCGCCCTCTCCCAACCCCTCCCCTTCCACCAAGGGACGCAAATATCCAGCCTCCAGCCTGTGCTCTCTCTCTCTCTCTGCCTCTCTCTGGAAGAGATAACCTCTCTCCCTCTCTCTCTCTTTCTCTCCCCTCCCCCTCCCTCTCCTTTTCCCCCTTCCCCTTCCCTTCCATAACTCACTGAATAAACTCTATATTCAAACTCTCTCTACATGATGTACCTGTCTGTCTCTTACCCGCTGCGATCTCCCACCTGCCAAGGCCTCAGGGGAACTCACTGGGGCCTGCCAAGGCCTCCGGTCATCAGACGTGGGACTGACACCCCTCGTGGGACCGGCCTTCCCCCCTTATATCTTTAAAAAATAATACCACTTATCAAAAAGGATGCCCAAGGACTGGGAAGATGGCTCAGCTGCCAAACTGTTTGTTGTACAAGCATGGGGACCGGAGTTCAGATTCACAGTGCCTATGTAAAAAGCCAGGCAGAGTGGCTATAATCTTGGGCAGAGGCAGGTGAGTCCCTGGAGTGTGCTATCCAGCAAAGGAGTTGAAATTCACTGAGAGACCCTATCGTAAAGAACAAGGTAGAAAGCCACTGAGGAAACCATCTCGTGTCAACCTCTGGTGACACATGCACGTGCCTACACATTCACATACACACAGGCACATGCATGTACATACATTCGAGAACACACACTGAACCTTTAAATAAGCTATGGCATCTTCAGAGTATGGCAAACTGTGGGGTGGTTTGAAAGGATATGTTGAGTTCTGGCTTGTGGGCTGGGGCGATGGCTCAGTGGATAAAGCACCTGCCACACAAGCATAAGGACCCAAGTTCAAGGATGGGAACCAACATAAAGCCAGGCACAGTAGTACAAATCTGTACCCCAGGCTTCCTGGGTGAGAAGAGAGGAGAGACAGGAGAATCTCCAGACTCTAGTAAACCAGCGATTTCATTCACAGCAGCAAGTAATAAGGAGATGCTGTCTCAAACACACACACGCTCATGCACACACACATAGGTTTAAAAAGAAAAAGAATTCTAATTGAGGACAGAAAACACCATGTCCTCATCCTCTGTCTTCCTGAGGCTTCAAACACAAAACTGAGGGTGCTAAGTCATGACAGGAGCAACAAGCCCAAGGTGTTGGGGTAAAAGTGCTTACCAAACCAGGATTGATATAAAAGCTATAGTTAATATTGAATATACACTGCAAATAAAAACACAGTGGGTGACTTCTGAGAAAGATACAGACAGGGAGGAATGAGTCCTTTCACAGCAGTTAAGGAAAGTGACCCAGCCCCACCTCTGGACCATTTGAGTAAGGCTGCATGGTGAGAAGAGTTCAAGAGGGGCACTCAATATCTCAAGGAAGTAAATCTTTCTAATGGCCACTTGTCCTCCTTGACTGCGGCCATTTGGAGTGAGGCATTAGGGGCCATTAGGAGTCAGGCTTTACAAGTCACCGGGTCAGGCTCTGAGCAGTGAGGGGTTGGCACTAGGCAGTAAGGAATTTTGCTTTTAGGTCCTTTTGTTTTTGCCTCTTTGTCTCTACGATATTGAAGCAAGAATAAGGACACAGAGGAGGGATGAGCAAAATGGGAAACTGAGGAATTGCAATGAGTTGCAACCGGATACAAAGATGCTGTGACTGATAGCTGGGTATGACTTAGTGATGGGGTATAGTCTGATGAACATCATTGGTTGATTCATTATTCTACGAACCTACTGTGTGCTTCCACAAACTCAGGTGGCTCCAGATTTCTGGATAGTGGGAATTTCCAGCTCTATTTTAGTGTGTGTGTCTGTAGTTGACTAAACCACTATGGGGCCCATGACTCAAGTTTTAGTGAGATGATTTCAGAGTGAGAGACAGGATGCAGGGTGCAAGAAACATGAACTGGGACTTAGTAGGAGAGTCAACTGCTCTGGCTAAGTCTCTCAATTGCTTCTCTTACAACCACGATAAGAAACAATTGATACATGATGGATGATGTCTCTTCAGGGGCAGGAAAGTAGAAGTTGGCATTGAAGTTTTAGCATGTCACTTGGGTTACCTGGGACTTGATCTTTAATCCACATGGGCTTTGGATTCATTGTCCCCCTGCCTCAGCCTCCTGCATGCTGGTTAACAAGAGTTTGCCATCATTCCTGGCCAGAAAGTCCTTCTCTGAAACCTTTAAGTATGGGCTGGCAAGATGCTTGCTCCCAAGCCTGACAACCTGAGTTCAATCCCTGGAACCCAACAGTAAAAGGAGAGAACCAACTCTGATACATTGACCTCTGACCTTCACACATGTGTACCCTCAGTCACACACACGTGCTCACACACACACACACCACAGATTTTTAAAACAGACATTGAGTAACAGGCAAAATCAGGGCTACAAATTCAGATGGTGTTGGTCAGGGAAATACCTCTTCATTTGTGACCCCCTAGGAACACACCTGTCAGAGACCAGCTTTAACAAGGATACCAGTTACCAGGGTAGGTGCATGGGGATTAGAAAAATAAGTAAAGAGAATGAAAACATGAGTGAAAATAATAAAACAGAAGCATAGGATAATATCGGGAGGGAGATTCAGTGAATAGTAAAAAAAATCACTGGCGTTTAACTTCCCTTTGCTTAAACACCCTCACCCCTAAAGGTAGGAGTAAGATAAAAACTGCATTAACTTGATACAAGGAAATAAACAGACCAGTTGAAGGATTATAGGCTACATTCTTAGTTAAACAATCTATTGCCAAAACAAGACAAGTAACCTCTCACCTTAGACTAAAACATTCTATTAGGCAAAGCGTTCCCTGGGTGGAGTTCATTGTTATCTATCTCTGTAAGGGAGTAGGAACCTAGTTGGATCCTTAGATTTTTGTTTAAGGTAGAAACAGATCTACTTTTTCATACCTGAAATACTAGGTCTGGATATATTAGCCACACCTGTTGTCTGAACTGTTGACAATAACCTTGAAGGAACAGAAGTTCCAGCTCTCTGACCTCTTTAGTCAAGGTAGAATGGACCCATTCCTATGAGCCCTGTCACATACCCTATGGTGACGTCTGCTGGCAGTTTGTGTGTGGCTCCCTAAGCCCCCTCTGCAAAGATGGGGCATGCCTTCTTGCAAAACAATTCCATAAACTCCTGAGTCTACTTTTAACAAGCAACCAAGTGAAAGACCTGGATAAATTCAGACCCCTCTAGCAGGAAAAATAGAGCCAAAAATCTAGCAGGGAGAAAAGCACCAAAAATCTAGGTTAGCTGGTTCAGTGACTTTGTTCCAGGAATTAACTGACCATAAAGTTAGATTATAATCTTGAGAAACAGGGAGTTACCCCCTTGTGATTATCACTGTTATTTTCAGAATTTTCCAATGACGCCCTCCCTACCCCCTTTGGGTTATTGGGTTATGGTTTCTTCCCTTAAATACCCCTTCTCCCAGCTACTTGGGTGGTGTAGGAGGTCCATCTGTATTTGTGTTGCTTTCATTGGTTAAATAAAGAAACTGACTTGGCCTTTTGATAGGGCAAAACTTAGATAGGCGGGGAGACAGAACTGAATGCTGGGAGGAAGAAGGCACAGCAGGAGAGCCACCCGCCATGAAGTTGCCAGGTCAGACATGCTGAATCTTTCCCAGTAAGCCACAACCTCGTGGTGACATACAGATTATTAGAAATGGGTTAGATCAAGATGTGAGAGTTAGCCAAGAAGAGGCTAGAGATAATGGGCCAGGCAGTAAGTTAATTAATACAACTTCCATGTGATTATTTCGGGTGTAAGCTAGCCGGGTGGTTGGGAGCTGGGCGGCAGGATACAACCCACTCCTCTTTACTACACTTGGGGTCAAACTCCCCTACCCCTGCATGGGAAATGAGTTTTCCCATGCACTGGTTCCTGTCAATAAACCTCGTGTGATTGCAGCAAGAACAGTCTCTCGTGAGTTCCTGGGGGGTTGTGTTATCCTGAGACTTGAGTGAGAGTCTCCCCACTCTGGGGGTCTTTCACAAGGATCACCACACACAAAAGATCAAGAGGCATGGAGAGCAAGTACCAAGAAATGGGGACAGGGAGGAGAAGGCAACACATGTGAACTTGGGGGACAGGTGGGTTTAAGAATCTCTGACACACTTGTCAGATTTTTCATCATAAGATAAAGCCAAAGTAAATGAGCAGTTTCTATTTAATAAGGATAACATTTTATTTGAGGGGGGGATAAAACTACGACATCCCCAAAACATGTCTCTGGCACAATTCTTATTTTGAGCTGAAGACACGGGTGGTGGCATATGCCAGTCTTTATTTGCCTGAAACCTCTCTTCTCCTGAGACCTCAGCATGGAGACAGAACTGCAGAGGATGTGGGACCTCATGGAAACAACCCTTCTGTGCTGTCAGTTTCTGCCCTCCCAGAACACGGGTGACAGCAGAAATTCTCCCTGCCCCCTTTCATCTCGCTTCTTCACACATCTATCTTTGATAAGATAACGTATAGACCTGATTTCAAATCGCTGAGTTCTTGCACACTCCCAATGGGCATGTGCACTACATGTGTTAATGTCCTTGTTTTTCTACTGCTAATCCGTATTTTGTCAGGTTAATTTGCAAGGCCCCAAGTAGAAAACCTATGAAGGCTTGTTGACTGAGGTTTCTGTCCCACCCGGTCCTGCAGCCGTTCAGTCCCAAAGAAACACACAGAGATCTACATTAATCATAAACTAGTTGGCCTATTAGCTCAGGCTTCTTATTAACTAATTCTTACATCTTAAATTAGCCCATAATTCTTGGTTGTGTTAGCTTGGTAACATGGCTTGGTACCTTTTATCAGTGAGACATTCTCATCTCATCTTGCTTCCTCTGTGTCTGGCTTCCTCTGTGTCTGGCTTCCTCTGTGACAACTGCAGACTGAGCTTTTCTTCTTCCCAGAATTCTCCTGTTCTCATTGCCCCACCTATACTTCCTGCTTGATCTCCCTGCCTATACTTCCAGCCTGGCTACTGGACAATCAGCGTTTTATTAAAACAATACAAGCAACATGGTACAAGACCATTGTCCCACAGCAAAGGCTGAAGAAAAAGGCTTTTCTCCTCCTTCATACTGCAAATGGAGAGGCCGCTGAACTACCTGTCAACAGTGGCAACAATGGTTCCATTTATATTACATGTGTTTTATATTAAATTAATTTAAAACAAAACAGGTTATAGCCCTGGGAATTATAGCTCAGTGGTAGAGCACTTGCTTAGTGTGCACAAGTCTCCAACATTGCAAAAAAACATATATGTTGGGGTCCGTGGCCCCAACATAGAAACTATTACTTTACTCTTAAGTGTATTGGTACAAAGGCACATGGAATAACGAGACACAGTCACACAGCCATAACGGAAGGGCATCTCAGGCTTCATCAATTCCTCAAGGTCTACCTGCATTTATTATCCAAAACACCTCTTATCCCCTTCCCCCCAGGTAAACCAAGGTGGAATACTCATTAATATTCCTTTTTCGGGGAACACGGGGCTAGTGAAACACCTGCAACTTAATTCACCAGCTTTGGAATCAACACTTCTTCCCAGGCGATCTACATCATAATAAAAGGGAAGGAGCCATTCCTCCTGGCCTTTGTCATGTGGCTAGCTTGTTTGGCAGGTCTACAGCTGCCTAGGAAATTAAGCATGGCCAGGATGCCTGCCTGTAAATATCTTGTATGAAATATGGGCCCACAGATATTGGTACAATGGGGATGTAACTCAGTTAGTAGG
Organism: Dicrostonyx torquatus; assembly: GCA_028555095.1. Classification (NCBI taxonomy): domain Eukaryota; kingdom Metazoa; phylum Chordata; class Mammalia; order Rodentia; family Cricetidae; genus Dicrostonyx; species Dicrostonyx torquatus. The sequence goes on along the minus strand of JAQHUG010000780.1, from coordinate 88,067 downwards.
GTGCTTGTAGCAGAAACAAGGCTTGGTGCATTCTGCAATTCTAGAGGTGGAGACAGGAGCAAGAAGTTCAAGATCATCTTGGGCTATACTGCAAGTCTGAAGTTAGCCTAGGTCATATTAGAACCTGTCTCAAAACAAAACAAAAGCCAACCAACCAAAAAAAATCAGCTCCTCCCTGTGTCTTCTGCAGATGGTTTCAACGGCTATGGGGGACCTGAGTAAGCAATAGTAAGGTAGACGCCGTAACCATGGTGCTGAGCTAAGAACCTCTACCACACACTTCATCCTAACTTTTGCTTTTTCAGACAGAGTCTTACTGTGTATTCCTGGCTTCCCTGAAACCTTCTGTGTAGACCAGGTAGGCCTCAAACCCACAGAGATCTGCTTGCCTTTGCCTCCCAAGATTTAGGATTAAAGGTGTGCAACACCTTGCCCAGCTTTTCCTAACTTCTTTTGGGTGTCTCTGTCACCTTTGAGCATGCCTAGATTAATGCCTGTTATCCCACACCTGCACCTTGGGTTTTCTCAGCAGCACTTCAAAAACATCTTAGCAGAACACCGCTGTCAATCACTTGTAAAATGCTCAAACTATATTCAAGGTTATTTAGTTAGTTAGTTAATTGGTTACATTTAAGTGTGTATTTCTTTCTGTGTGTGTACATGTGAGTACAGGTGCCCTCAGAGGCCAGAAGAGGTGTAGGAAACTTGGAGCTGGAGTTAAAGGCCTCTGTGAGATGCCCAACATGGCTGCTGGGAACAGAACTGGGATCCTCACTAGAAGATTATTTATTAACCAATAAACCATCTCTCCAGTCTTGGGTTGGTTAAAATTTATACCCAACTAGAACAGCATCTCCAAGACATGATTGCTCTTTAAAGAAGAGCAAAAGAAAACAGGCCCAAGGAGGATTTCAGATGCCTGAGAGCCAGCCCTTCTGGACCCTTCTATTGTGGTTTGGATTTAAAATGTCCCCCACAGGCTCATATGTTTGTATACTTAGTCACCAGAATTTGGGAAGATTGTGGAACCTTCCAAGGGGGGAGTTTCACTGAAGAAGTGGGTTAGTGATTTGTGCTTTGAGATTTGTTAGCCTAGGCCTGTTTCCTTCTGTTCTCTGCTTTCTGAAAGCTGACCCAGTGTAACCAGCTGCTTCATGCTCCTCTGACCTCTGCACACATGCATGTGTGTCCACGTGCATAGACACACACACACAAACAAAGAGAGAGAGAGAGAGAGATTTAATAGCCATACACTGAACCAGCTGTGAAAGTGTGAGCCTTCTATTCTATTAGCTGTCCTCCACATTTCTGAAACCAGGATTTGGGAGATGGAGAGAAGTTGGGTATAGCTCAGTAGCAGAGTATAGGTCTAGCATACAGAAAGTCCTGGGTTTGAGTCCCAATACCCTAAACAACTTGGGCCTAAAAAAACTAAACATTTATCAAGGTTTCGGGAGCTTACATACATGCTTGGCTAGAAAACCCAATTGCCTAGAAATCTTTTCTGAGTAACTGCAAGAGGGTCTTTGTCCAGGGTAGAAACATCTGGATGCTTGACCATACTTTGTTTTGTTTCAACCAATCTGATATTTATAGCTTTGTCTTTTCCCTGACAAAGACTGTGGTTTTAAAATGAAAGCTGTGCCTCTTCTGTAGCTGCCTCTACTTCCCGTTTTCTTGCTTTTCCTTGACAGTTAGGATCTCTCTCCCAGTCTCTGGGTCAAGAAGAAGTGACACTCATCAAAATGCAAAAGAACACTGGCCTAGCATGCACGAGCCCCTGGGTTCCATCTTAGCACCACATTTAATCAATCCATCTATCCACACATATGTTGATCCATTTGCACACGCATACATTAAGTTTCAGTTCAGACATTTATACTCTGATTTGTATTTATTTTATTCGACTATTTTGCCATGCAGGGCGAGTGACCCTAACTTTTCTGCTCCAGTCTTGTTCGGATCTCTATAGGCAACGCTTTCAAGCAATAATGTGAACCGTGTGATGTGTGAGCACTCTGACTCACTTTCCTCTATACATAGTATGTCATATTTGGAATCTATTCTCCCCAGAACTCTTTAATTTGTTTAGCTGTGGAGATCATGTGTTCCATGACCTGGGCAGTTTATGGTTTGATGGTCTTGTTAATGAGGATGGCTCAGAATTCTTTTGCCCTAACCCTATAGCTTCCCTTTGAAGCAGCATCAACAAGTGTCTATCAAAGATCTTTGGAGTCCCGGGTGGGTAGAGTGCTTATCTACCACGCTGGATTTCAATCTCAACACTGCATAAAACCAGGCAGGGTGGATGAGCAGGAGGAAGGAGAGTCAAGAGTCCAAGGCTATTCTCAGTTACTCAGCAAGTTCAAGGCCAGTCTGGGCTACAGGAGACTCATCTTCAAAGGGCACTGAAACCCCTCTCCCTTGGTAATGGAGATTGTGCAAGTTGAACCAGGCTGAGAAGCCACCCAGAGAAGGATGTTCATGAGCAGTACAAAGTATAATTTGCTTGCACAGAGGATCAATCTTCCTTAGCTGTGAGCACTGAGTGCCCGAACTTCATAGAGACTTAAATTAGTGTCAATATTTGCATTGGATACACACTGCTTCGCTTAATTGACTGATCTGCATTACTGAGCACTATTTGGATGGTGGATTATGAAGTAACATTGACATATCTATACCTGTGTTTGTACAGGAATGAATCCAAATTTTTATTTCTTTCTTATCTTTTTCTTTGCAAAAGAGTTGTTAAATTTTTTTCCAAGGGGGAGCAGTTGGAAAACTCTTCCCCATGTAATAAATCTCAAACATGGAGAGCAGCTGAGTTGGAGGGAATAAATCTCTCCATGTCCACATGCTGGCAGCATAAACCCGGGGACTTTCTGTGCAGTGTACATGTGCATACACGCGTGTACTCACACGTGCACACACACGGCTTTCCCCAGCCTCGAGTCTCCCCATCTCCTCTCCCTCTAGCACCCCAGGCTGCTGCCTCTCTGCTTCACCTCTGACTCAGAATGAAGAAGTAAACACTTCAACTTGAACTTCCTACTCTCCTACCAACCCCCTGGGGATAACCACATCTGCCCTCCTACTCACTCCTGGGACAGGGCATAGAAAAACATAAGAATCCGAGACCCATGCTCACTTACTGAGTAAAGAAACAGGCAGCTTTCTCCCCAAAGTCACATTGCTGGGAATGAACAGATCCAGGAACACAAGTAGCCGTTTCCCACTTCTCAGCCATGTGAAAGGAACATTATTCTGGTAAAAGGTATACATATACACATATATGGTACACGCACATAAATGAAAGAGAGAGAGAGAAAGGTGTGTGTGTGAGAGAGAGAGAGAGAGAGAGAGAGAGAGAGAGAATGTGTGTGTGTGTGTGTGTGTGTGTGAGGGAGAGAGAGAGAAAGAGAATGTGTGTGTGTGTGTGTGTGTGTCTGTGCGTGTGTGCCTGTGCACGTCAGGGTCTCTCTATCAACCCAAACTGAATTCACACTCAAGAATCCTGCCTCAGTTTCTTAGCTATTTTTGGATTTCAGGTGAATAAGGAAAACTTACTTTACTTTTTACAGGTTTTTTTTTTTTTTTTGTGTGTGTGTGTGTGTGTGTTTTTCATGGGTGCATTGTGTAAGCATGTGTACAAGCATGGTCGATGTCTGGAACCCTTATAGCCTTCACAATATTTATTCATTGAAGTAACTGAGGTAGGCGCTCTCAACCAAACCCAGAGTTCTGGCTTGCCAGCTTGCTCCAGGGATCCCCTTCTCTGCCTTCCAAGACTGGAATGACAGGCAGACAGCCAAGTCCACCTGGCATTTACATGGATTTTTGGGATGGAGTGGGGGTGGGGTCAGAACTCCAGTTCTTACACTGCTGCAAACGTTTTAACTGATGAGCCATCGCCCCCGTCCCAAATATGGAATCGTTATTTAAGACTATTGCAATAAGGAAGAGAGAATGGGCTCAACTCCCAGTGGAACAGAGCGCTCTGGGGATTTATAGGCAAAGCTCAGGGTAGGGGAGGAGAATGGAAAATTCCTAAGAAAAGCCATCAAGTGTGGAAGGCTTCTGCTCAGCTGTGCTGCTATGACTTGTGCTCTGACCGACGAGTTACAAGTTTGTTCTCCAGTCTGTGGCCCTGTGGCGCTGCTGGGACCGAGGAACCCCTTAGGATACCTGGCCTAGTCAGAGAAAACTAGGTCGTTGGAGATGAGCCCTGAGGGGAACTTGGGGACCCGTGACTCTTCCTCCCTTTGCTTCCTCTCAGCTGCCAGGAGGAGAGCAGCCTCCTCCACCGTGCCCTCCTCCATGTGCTGCCATACCACGGGTCCAAAGACAAGGAGCCAAGAGACCGCGAACTGCACCTCTGACCCCATGAGTCAAAACAAGCCTTTTCTCTCTGCAAGTTGATTACATTGCTTTTATTGGAGGCGGTTGTTTGCTTGTTCGTGGTGGTTTTATTGATTAATCCGGGGTTTTCTGAATGTTAGACAAGGATTCTACACTATCAGCTCTTGCATATGTATTTTTCATTATTTTTTATAAGGACTTAATTTAAAACATATTTATTGCATTTTATTTATCGTGGTGTGTGTGTGTGTGTGTGTGTGTGTGTGTGTGTGTCACATTCTACAGAGAAAACATGGAGATCAAAAGATAACTTGCAGAGGTTGCTTCTCTCCTTCTACCTTGTGGGTCCCAGGGATGCAATCCAGGTCTCAGGACTGTGTAGTAGATACCTTTATCCACTGAGACATCTTGCCAGCCCAAACCAACTTTTAATATTTTTTTAACTTATGTATTTTTATATTTATTTTTATTTTATGTATGTTTGTGTTTTGCCTGTGTTAGGTCCAAAGTGGACTCCCCAAAATTTTCTCCTCCCTGCAATACCCAGCATCCATCTTTGGAAGCCCCCTCCCCCGGGAGTTACCTTGGTCCGGACTCCACCTCCAAAAAGCCCGCCAAGCATTGACCCCTCCTCAGGGAGGGTCAGGACCACTCCCATAGGCTATTTAGGCTGCCACCCAAAAAAGAAACGCGTGGTCTTTGGGTTTTGCGTGGTCCCCCGCCCTTCCATGTACTTCAGGCCACCCGGGAGCACTGCAGTAAATGTGGGCATCTTTTATTCGGTCCAATTTGGTCTGATTGGAATTATTTCGTTGGCGGAGAGGCTCGTTTTAAGATTATTTCTAACACTCCCCACACCAGAGATAGCCTTAGCAGTTTGGTCCCCAACAAACCTATTTTTCTGCCCAGAGTCGTCTAGCTCAGTGGTTTCACGGTAGGGGCACTTCAGCTTACACGTATGTACTTGTAACACACTTATGCCTGGTGCTCGTGGAGGTCAGAAGGGGGCATCAAATGCCCCAGAACTGGAGTTACAGTTGGCTGTGAGTCTTAATACGGATGTTGGGAGTCAATCCTGAGTCCTCTGGAAGAATAGCTAGTGTTTCTAACCACTGAGTCACCTCTTTAGACCCTTTTTACTTTAATAATGATAATGATAATAATAATTGTAAGCTTGTTGCTAGTGTGTGAGGACAGTGTTGTGGATCTGGTTCTCCCCTTCTACCTTAACGTGGATTCTGTAGATTGGACTCAGCTTGCCAGGCTTGTGCACACAGCAAGCCCCTTTATCAACTGAGCCATCTCATGGGTCCCACTCTGGCTTTTGATACAGGATCTGGCATATAGATCAAATTGGCCTTGAATTTACAATCCCCCTGCCTCTTACTATCGCGATCACAGGCATATACCACCATATCAAGCTATCTTGGGTGGTTTTTAAAACTGACATAACACATGAGTCCAAAAGGAATCTTGCCAAAGTCAGGCCAAGAACTTAGACCTAGAAATACCACTTGACCAAAGGTGGGACTTGGAGGCTTGATCAGCTAGCTGTCGGAGTGGAAGGATTCTTACTAAGGTGATTTTCTTGGCTCTCCCTCATGTTTGAAACAAGATCTCTCTCTATTGGCCAGCCTGGCCTAGAACCCCCAGGCTCCAGTGATTGGCCAGCTTTTCGAGAATGTGTACCCACAATCTCTGCATCATGGGTCCATTTCATCAGGACGCTGGTATGGGTGGAACAAAGACTTGTGTGAAGTATGCAGGTGGCAAAGTAATCAGACAATGGAAGGAACTGATGTGACACTCATAGGCCCCTGCTCAGTCCTGGAAAAGGCCGGAATAGAGGATCAAGACTGGCCCTCCCTGGCCCTCGCTGGCCTCGCTGGCCTCCCTGGTCTCTCTGGCTCTCCCTGGCCCTCCTTGGCCTCGCTGGCCCTCCCTGGCCCTCGCTGGCCTCCCTGGCCCTCCCTGCTCTGCATTCAGTGGATTTTGGAATAGATCGTTTTCAAAACAGCATAGCTAGTGTCTTAGCTTGGATCTCTATTGCTGTGAAGAGACACCATGACCACAGCAACTCTTATAAAGGTAATCATTTAATTGGGGTTGGATTATAAATTCAGAGGTTTAGTCCATTATCGTCATGGTGGGAAGCATGGCTGCCTGCAGATAGACCTGGTGTTAGAGAAGGAGCTGACAGTTCTAGCTCTGGATAGACAGCAAGAAGAGAGAAACACTGAGATTGGCTTGGGCTTTTTAAACCCCAAAGCTCAATGACACACTTTCTTCAACAAGGCCATACCTCCTAATTCCTGTCAAGGATCTCCATTCCCTAATGACCAAGTATTCAAATATAAGAGCCTATGGGGCCATTCCTAGTCAAATCTCCACAGTAGGGCAGGGGCTCCTCAGTGTCTCACCACTCTATAGCTTGCTTTCTTTTAGTGAAGAATAAATAGTCTTTTGTTGGAAATACTGACTGTTTTTACATTGAAAATTACTTTACAAGGTTCTCCTTCCTTAGCCTTACAAAAAATGTACAAGGAACTAGAGGTGCCTTATTAGTTACTTTTCTTGTCGCTGTGACAAAATTCCAGGTGAAAGCAACTCTAGGAAGGGTTTATTTGGCTCCCAGTTCATGGGTCTAGTTCGCCATAGTGGGAAAGGCATGACAGCAGGAGCTGAGGCAGCTGTCACCCTTCATCCAGAGTCAGGAAGCAGAGAGGGAGTGCTGGTACCCTTGCTCCTCCTGGGCCTCCAGTCCATGGTGCCACACACATGCAGGGTCAGGCTTTCCCATCTCAGTTAATCCTCTGTGGAAACATTCTCATAGGCATGTGCAGAGGTGCATCACTTCAGGGAAGCGAGGATTGGCCAGTGTTGCAGGAGAAGAATGCTGTGCTGTAGCTCACATGGAGTGTGTATGTGCAAATACACATACTAGCTTGCTATGTGCACGTGAGTCTTCCTCCATCTCTCTCCTTATGTTTCAGGAAGGGTCTCTCACTGAGCTCACCACTTAGACTGTCTGGCCAGTGAGCCCCCTGTCACTGTCCCCAAACCAGGGCTATAGGTAAGGATGCTGCCCTCACTTTGTCTATGGTGCTGGGGATCCAAACTCAGGCCATCCTGCATATTTGGCAAGTACTTTACTCACTGACCCATACCCTTTGGTCCTTTTCCCAATATTTTTTTTTCCTTTTGGTTTTGCAACACAGGGCTTCTCTGTAGCTTTGGAGGCTGTCCTGGAACTAGCTCTTGTACACCAGACTGGCCTTGAACTCACAGAGATCTGCCTGCCTCTGTCTCCCAAGTGCTGGGATGAAAGGCTTGCATCACTAACACCCAACAAATAATTTTTTTGAAGAAGAAAAGGCAGAGTCTCAGGTAGCCCCAAACTCATTATGTGGCTGAGGATGACTTTGAACTTCTGATCCTTTGGTCTCTATTAAAGGATATTTCTGTACTGTACACCACATCCACTTATGATACACTATGCAGTGGTTGTTAACATATCTGTATAATGACTTTGGTAGTGCTGGTATTGAACCTAGGGCCTCAAGAGTGTCAATTACTAGTGAGGTCTAGCTAGTCATTTTATTTTTTAAAAATTTTGAGACAAAAATAACTATGTTGCTTAGGCTGGCCTTGAGCCCTTGACCTTCCTGATTCAGACTTCTGTGTAGGTAGAATTCCAAGACTGCACCACCAGATCCAGTTACACCCAGTTCAAGTCTACTACTGCAAGAAAATTTAGAAATTTCTCTGTTACAAATCCCATATTTGCCAAGGTCACAGCTGAATTAAACACCAATTGAAACAGTACAAAACTGTGTGACTCCAAGAGTCTCATCCTATGCAAAAGGCATCTCTACCTCTCCCCATCCTACTCCACACTCAGTTATTATCTATGAGTCTGTTTTCAGCCTCTGTGCAATTCTCTTTTAATTCAGCAATGTGGACTTTTTCTTTCTCTACTTTTCTATTTTGTGGTTTTGTGAACAGAATCTAAGGTTTGTAGGCAATAGACAAGTGTCCTACCCTGAGCAACTTCCCCAGCTACCTGGATGATTTCCAAGCTTATTCAAGTTTTTAACTCCTTGCAATGTTTCAGAGTTTTCAGGAATTTTGCACTTTCTTTGATGATGATAATAATGATGATGATGATGATGTGTGTGTGTGTGTTTCTGACACAAAAGCAAGTCTCCTGCCTTCATTCCTTAAGTGTGGGATTACAGACATGAGTTGTCATGCTTGTCTTTCATCTGTTTAATTCATTGTTGCATAATTTTATTACTTTGGAATTTATTATTGAATGGAGCTATCTTATAATTTAATTTTCAACTTGCTCATTGCTACTGTGTAGAATTGATTTCTCTCTCTCTCTCTCCCTCTCTCTGTGTCTGTTTTGTCTTTTAAAAAAAACACAGGGTCTAACTGTGAAGTTCAAATTGGCCTCAAGCTTGTGGTTAATCCTACTGCCTCTGCCTCTGCCTCTTGAGTGCTAGAATCATAGGCTCACAGCCCACTTTTTGGGGGCAAGGGGTGTTCTGAAATTGATTATTGTGTGTCCATCTTACACAGCTCAACGTTGCTGAACTCATTTAATAGTTCTAATGGCTTTTATTGGATTCTTTAGGAGCAAATGACTTCCGCTTTTATTTTTTGTTTGCTTGTTTGAGACAAAGTCTCACTATGTAGTTCTGGCTATCCCGGAACTTGCTCTATAGTCCAGGTTGACCTCAAACTCACAGAAATCTCTTTGCCTCTGACTTCTGAGTGCTGGATTAAAGTTGAACACCACCATGCTGGTCAACTTTCACTTTTAAACATGAAAAGAATGTGACTTTTTATTGTAGGGTTTTTTTTTGTTTTGTTTTAGGATAGCTCCTCATGTAGTCCAGACTAACCTCAAACTCACTGTGCAGTTGAGCTACTCATGAATTCCTGATCCTCCCACCTCCACTTCCCAATGGCTGGGATTTCAGGCATGTAGCACTAAACTCAGCAGATTTTGGTGGTGGTGGTGTTGTGTGGTAAGGATGGAAGCTTTCCATGTATCAGGCAAGTGCTTTGCCACCAGCCGCAATCCCCAGCCCAATTCCTCACCCTCACCTCTGCGGGGATTGGTTGGACAGGATCTGATATAGCCCCTGCTGCTCTCTAGTAAGCTATGTAGCCCAGGATGACCCTGACCTTTTGATCTTCCCATCTCCACATCTTAAGTCCTGGAATTATAGACATGCACCATCACACTCCACTCTCCAACTTCATTTTACTAAGAGAAATGAAAATCCAAGCTACCACGGGATGTGAAAAACTTACCCAGCCATTGACGGAGAACTGACATTTTGCTAGCATTGTACAGGCACCTATTAAAGCAAACACTACCTGAGAAACTCCACTTCCAGTGTCAGTAAAGAGAGCATGGGCCGTGGGCAATTAGGATGTCTGCACAAGATTTGTCTTTTGGATATGTTCAGGTTATTCATAAAAACATTCCTTCCCATGTGGTGCTACCACAGAAGCTACGCAGACATCTCACCGAGCCAGTGACAGCTGATTGAGTGAAAAAATGCTGTTCGGCGGTTCCACTGGAAAATCTGTGAAGGCTAACTTCATGCTTGAGGATGAAATTACTGTGCTTAAAAGATCTACAAAACGGGCTGGAGAGATGGCTCAGTGGTTAAGAGCATTGGCTGTCCTGAGTTCAATTCCCAGCAACCACATGGTGGCTCACAACCATCTGTAATGAGATCTAGCACCCTCCTCTGATGTGGGGCCATACATGGAGGCAAAATGTTGTATACATAATAAATAAATAAATCTTTTTAAAAAAATCTACAAAACAGACATGCTTTTAACCTGTAAGGCCCACTTGCCCAAGGACAGAAAACTTCCTGGAATGATGGGGGCTATTGTTTCTGTAAAATAGCAAGCCCCGTGCTTTCTCTTCTGTAAACAAATGTCTTAACGGCACAGGATGTGCTTGAGCACTCATAGGTGAGAGGTCCATAGGCAGGAAGTATGTCAGGACGCATGCTTGCCCCTGATTGGACAAATGCGGAAAGTATGTAGCCTTGTGGGCTTTGCCTTTATAAGCCTCTGAGGAGTGTAATTTGGTGCCATTCTCTGGGAATCCCAGGTATGGACCTGGCCAGTGTCTATGCTGGTCAGTATTTATTAAAGCATGCTTCAAACTTGGCTCAAAACTTGTAATAGTGGTCTTATTCTAGCCTGGTGGGATTAACATTTTCTAGAGGTCCCCAGCAACATCAGACTACCCGCCCAAATTCTAAAGATGTACCTTTACTCTACTCTGAGGCTGAAGGGCTACCTCAGGAGGTATGCATCTTGAGCTGTTCCAACACACCCTGGTCTTCTTTTGGTTTCACAGACTACCAGAGTGAACTGCTAGGCTGAGAAAAGCAGCAAGATCTCCCCTGGTAAGTCATAGTCATTTTCTGTGCCATCTAGTTCTGTTGGGAATGCAATCTGGGATGAGGAGGGACCCAATTATCTCCCATTTAGGGAAAAAGGGAGACATTGCATGGTCTACCTGAGGTTCCTTGTCTGGTTTTGAGTCTTGACTTTTTTTTGTTGTTGTTGTTGTTTGAGACAGGGTTTCTCTGTGGCTTTGGAGCCTCTCCTGGAACTAGCTCTTGTAGACGAGACTGGCCTCGAACTCACAGATATTTGCCTGCCTCTGCCTCCCAAGTGCTGGGATTAAAGGCATGTGCCACCATTGTTGCAAACATGGAAGTAGAAATGGGTCAGGCTCAACAGAATGTATGACTAATGGTGGCCACCGCATGTTTTGTTTCTGACAAGTCTCCTTTGAATTAGTGACCATTTTGTGTTATGTTTTCATTGGTTTTGTTTTTGCTGTCTCTGCCACCAGGCACCACTGCTAATACTGCATGCCATGGCTGCTTTGATGGCCAGGGCTCAGACTTTATCTCTAAGATTTCTAGACACTTGTTTCAGTTTAGCAGGGATTCAGCTGTCTTTGGTTGTGGATAATAAAGTTGTTTTATGGTGTTCTATTTCATTTGAAAGCATGGCTCTCTCTTCTCTAGACCCAGGCATGCTTCTTTAAAAGTTATTTCTCTGTCCTGGGTCAGGTGCTCCACCCGACTGTGTAATGGGGAAAAGAGAGCAAAACATAACAGCTAGGAAGAAAAAAGTTAGACAATTGGCTTCATTTAACTTTCTAAAACTTTTGCTAAGATACAAACCTTATTTCAAGATTTGTAAGACTATTACAAATTAAAAACTATTATATGAATTTTCTATATCTCCAGATTTATAAACTCATTGGGTATGATTAAAAATCTGTAAAATATGTAACAAAAAAGTTAACTTAATATTCATAACACAGGGTTGATAGTTAAAAATCTATACATAGATAATCTCAAAAGAAATCATGTGACATGATGCCATATTGACACACCACAAGGAACTTGCTATTCTCCTTACTAAGGTTAGAGAGGATAAATGTCATGTGACTTAACCACCATCTTGCCTAAAGTTAAAGATGACCACATTGTATAAATTAACCAATGAGGCACCAACCTGGCTCCAAGATATTTTGAATTAGGATGAATTTTTGTATAATTCCTGTCCTAATAACAGGCATAAAAACAAGGTTTATGAAACATAAGATTTAAAAACAATGCTTGTTTAATAAGGTATTAAGGCTGTACCTCTATGCATTCATATACAAGAATGTATTTCAAGCTGCCAACTAAACTTTATAATCAAAGAGTCTGGTATGGGATATTTGATTTACCTCACCTGCCTAAAGCACACTCTGATTGGTTTAATAAAGAGCTGAGTGGCCAATAGCTAGGCAAGAGAGGATAGGCAGGACATCCAGGTAGAGATAGGAACTCTGGTGATGTGGGATATCCTTCTGTATATGTGTTGCTTTTATTGGTTGATGAATAAAGCTGTTTTGACCAATGGCTTAGCAGAGCAAAGCCAGGTGGAAAATCTGAACAGAGATATATAGATGGACTAGGCAGAGTCAGAGAGATGCCACATAGATGACAAAGGAGACAGACTCCGGAGTCTTACCAGTAAGCCACAGCCCCATGCCGATATACAGATTAATAGAAATGGGTTAATTTAAGATGTGAGAGTTAGTTAATAAGAGGCCTAAGATATTGGCCTAGAAATGTTGTAATTAATATAATTTCTGTGTGATTATTTGGGTCTGGGTGGCCAGGAAACAAATGAGCAGTCTATGATTACAAAATGGCACCCAGTGTGGGGCCACTACATCCACATCCAAACTGGGAGAGTGTGGGAAGGAATCTTGGACACAAAAGAATAGAGGTAAGCACAGATTCTTGGTAGCTGCATTTTTTTTTTTTAGATAGACTGCTAGAGACAAGCAGAGGCATAGCTACTTTAAGAGAAGTCTTCCTGACTCAGTGTTAGTGTTAAAAAAAATTGCATGGCTTCTTTAAGATCTGGCTTCCTGGTTTGTGTTGGTAGCACGAAACTCTGGTATTTCAGGAAGTCCTGCACTTAAGTGGGGTTTGTAAACTGCTTGCTACTAATTGTTTAGTGGTGACATAGACTTTCCTTTTTATTTAGACAGAAAAGGGGAGATGATGTTGGGTGCCCTTCTGTATATGTATTGCTCTTATTGGTTGATGAATAAAGCTTTTTTTGGCCAGAGGCTTAACAGAGGAAATCCAGATGGGAAATCTGAACAGAGATATATAGATAGAGTAAGCTGAGTCAGAGAGATGCCGAAGAAACAGACACCGAATCTTTACCAGTAAGCCACAGCCTCATGCTGTTACACAGATTAATAGAAACGGGTTAATTTAAGATGTAAGAGCTAGTCAATAAGAAATCTAAGCTTTTGGCCAAAAAATGTTGCAATTAATATAATATCTGTGTGATTATTTGAGTCTGGGCAACCAGGAAACGAATGAGCACTCTATGCTTACACTTTGGGAAGAATCTGAGAAGCAGGAAATTTGCCAGCAAGATGTGAAGGAAGTCAGACGTATGCAACTGAGAAGTAACAAGCCACATAGCAGAATGTAGATTAATATAAATGGGTTAATTCAAGTTTTAAGAGCTAGTTGGGAGCAACCATAAGCTAAGACCAAGTTTTCATAATTAATAAGAAGTCTCTGTGTCATTGTTTGGGAGCTGGCAGTCCAAAAAAAGACCTGCTACAAGAGTCACCCGGGTAATATTGGTTTCAAAGGCATGAAGGGTCATGGAGAGCAGCTGAGGCTCGACACTGTACAGAAGGGAGGACGTTCTTAAAGAGAGCCCAGAAGAAGAGGGACCCCATCTGTTTCAGAGATGCTGGTGCCACGTGATGGCCACCAGGAACAACAGACACTATAAAATGGAGCAGGTTAGGGTCTGAAAGACAGGTGGTATGTGCTGCTGCGCATAGGGTCAGAGAGGTGACCTGAGTCCCCTGGGGCAGCCCAGTACATCATGAGTGAATCTCAGATGTTGAGCATTGAGTTATTTGTACTACTGGATTTTTGTTTTGCCTTGTCCGGAGTAAGGATGTGCCCTGTTTCTTCCCTCTTGTAGTAAAAAAGGTACTTAATTCATTTTTGATACTGTAGGAGCCCACAGTTGGGAGACTCTATGTCTTTTTGTTTTTTGAGACAGGGTTTCTCTGTAGCTTTGGTGCTTGTCCTGGAACTCGCTCTGTAGGTCACACTGACCTTGAACTCACAGAGCTCCGCCTGCCTCTGCCTCACAAATGTTGGAATTAAAGGCATGCACCACCACTGCCTGGCTGACTTGAAACATTTTAAAAAAGAATTTTAGAGTTTTATAAAAATTTAAATTAATAAACTGTATATTTTCTTTCAATATTTAAGTTTATAAGGCTACGGGACATTTTTAAGTTTATAAAATGTTTTATCATGATGTCTTTATTAATCTGTCATCTTAAAAAATAAACAAAAGGCTGGAGAGTTAGGTTCACAACTATAAGCACCAAACATTAAACACCAGAAACTGGAATATTCTGTAATGGCACACTATGAAAGGCTAAGGAAAGTAAAGTTGCCTGTTTCCCTACAGACCGTGTTTATGATTTATGGTTTTATTTTGATACTAAAAGAGCTTCAATTAAAAAATGGTTAATTTTCTTAAAGCTACTACTTATAAACTGCTAAAGATGATGAAGGCATGCAAGCTCAAGATCAGTCACTTCATATAGGACCACATTCTTTCCAAGACAGGGTTTCTCTGTAGCTTTGGAGCCTGTCCTGGAACTCATTAGCAAACCAGGCTGGGCTTGAACTCACAGAGATCCACCTGCCTCTGCCTCCCAAGTGCAGGGATTAAAGGTGTGTGCCACCATCGCCCAGCAGGATCAAATTCTTTGATGTTCTCGGAATTATATCTGTAGTCATGTGAAGTACCAATGTAATTAATTACGGGAGTAAGCTTTATTTAACCTCCTGTATGTTTTCCAGGTTATGGCTGAAGTAAACAGCAACACCATCACCAACAAACAAGTGAAGGTTGGTTGTTTAAAATCATGTATACTTAATACTTAGTCCTCAAAATTTTTCAGTGATCTGCTGAATATTGCATTTAAAATGTTTAATGGAAAAAGTATTCAATGGTAGACAGAAAAAGGTCCTGGAGGCAACCCTACAGTCTCCAAAGAAGACAGATGGGGCACAGACCCTGATTGTGGTGATGCTAACACTGGGAAAAACTGTCCCATGCCTTGCCTGCTGCCAGAGTCCTGGACAAACTGTGGGCACTCTTAGGTTGATTGCCCTACTCTGCCTAAGTCAAGGTAGGCCAGTTTGCCCAAGTTCCTCACCCACAGGAAAATCTCTCAGACCTTCTAGGTCTAGAAGCTGAAGGCCTATGTTGTCCTGTGAAGCAGCTGAAGATGCAATGGTGTCCTGTATAATGGCTGAAAATCTGCCCCACAAAGGAGCCATCAAGAACACAGGAGCCTATTAGGGTAATCATCCAGGTAGCTGATAAATGATAGTCTCTATCATTTTAATTGATACAGAGACCATTTGGTTTTTTTTGTTTAACTGGTTGGTTGGGCTTTTCCTGCTATGAGCCATCCTTCTCAGATCTCTGATGGCACTGGTGACTAGGTTAACTGTAGCTTTGTCAGTTTGGCAGTGGAAGGCACCTAGCTCCTTCCCCAAGACCGCAGTTACCTTGTTAGTTCATGTCATATGTAAAAATCAGGGCTTGCTTTTTCTAGAGGAACTAGGTCTTCTACTAAGAAAGACAGACAGGTTTGCCTTGCCAGTAGGGCTTCATAGTAAAAGATAAATAGGTTTCAGCTTTAACTTTTTTTAGTACTTCTTTATTTAAAGCAACTTGCTTTGCAACTACTGCTCTCAATAATCAACTACCTGTGTCTCACAGTAAATGATTGTATGAAAAGGTTTTAAGTTTATATAAGTTCTGAGGTTCTAAGAAAGCCTTTTAAGATATGTAAATGTAAACTGTAAAGGTATAAGAAAGTGATTTAAGGTAATAAAAAATGTTTCATATTTCTTCTCCCACCTCATGATATTATTATACTAAGACTTCAAAAGTTCAGTTTTAACATTAATCTAACCCTGGTAGATCACTGACTATATCATAGTCAAATGCTCAAAAGTTCAAATTTCCTTTGTCTTCTAAGTATAAACTTAAAGGTGCTTCTCACTGGGCTAAAAACATCTCTGTCCTATGTATATATCCAGCCCTCTGGATAGAGGAAAGAATGTTCATACTTGAGCCTATTCCAGCTGTTTTAAAAACAGTTATTAGCTGTTTTTTCTACAATGTGGATCTCAGTGCAGATTATAAAAAGTGGTAATGATAATATACTTAAATTTCTATCTCTTTCTGTAAACTAAAAAATTCATGTAAGTTTTAAGAAGCAAGGGAGTTGTAAGTCCTAGTACTACCTTTCACAGGTGAACAGCCTAAGTTTTCCCATATTCCTATTCCTAAGTATAGGATCTCTCTCTCCTGGTCTTGGGACTCCTTCCCTCCCTCAATTACCAGGAGTATGGGCCTGGAAGCTCCAAATGTAAGATTTCCTTTAAGTTCCTAAATTTTAACTTCTGTCCCTAGTCAATATCTGGTCCAGCAGATTTCTGCCTGGAACCATGACAAACACCATCCAGGAGACAGTTGCAGACTCCAGATCACTATGACCACTGGACTTGCTGAAAGCTGATGCGAACTTGTACAGCTGATGAAAATGTTCCCTGTCTCTTCAGATGGGTCAGTGAACCAGATGCTTCTGATGAATGCCTGATCATTGCCTGAATCCCCTCTTGACTTTTGACTAGCATTCCAGACTTTCTGGGCCCTGACAATGATGTCCTAATTTCAGCAGGAAGTAGTTACAGGAGAGAGTACATTACCCTGTATCCTCAACGAAAAGCTAGAATTATAGGTCCAAAGGAAACTCCCTGGGAAAGGGGACAAAATGCCAACCTATAGTGCCTATTGTCATACCAGGACTCATGCTGGCCTCTAGGCTGATTATCAGGAAGGTACCTGTTAAAAATGAATAGAACCCAGGCCCATCAACAGGTAGATTCATTAGCTGAAGTAGTTCTATAATATGATAGAGAACTTGACCTACTCTTTGCAGAACAAGAAGGTTATGTGGTTTTAAGAAAAAATTGTCATTTCTATGTAAACCACCTGGGAATCATTAGTGATAATTTGGCTGTAGTTAAAAAAATAAAATAAAATTGTTAAAACAGGACCTGATATGAAATAAATGACTGTTCTCCATTCTCATTTTCAGGCTCCTCCTGGAGAGTAAGTCTAACATCAGCTATCGCAGGGACTTTGACCCTTCTGTTTCTGCTAATTACTGTTGGCCTTTGCATCATTAATGCCTTAAATGGATAGATAAATTCCTGTCTGGTTGCATTGAGCTGATGATTATTAGATCCCACCCTAAACAGGGTCCTACCACAGAGTCAAGGATTTGACTCAGGATACAACTTAAGGGGAGGGGATGAGCTAAAATTATGTATTAGGTTTAAATTACTATGCTTAACTCTAGTGACATTTCATTTGTATTTTAATAAATAAAGCTTGCCTGAAGATCAGAAAAGTAAAACAGCCACACTGGCTCACCTTACAGACAAGGCAGCAATGACACACACCTTTAATCCCAGTAGCCATAGATTGCCATAGAAACCAGGCAGTAGTAGTTGCCCTTAATTCCAGATCTAGAGAGAATTATAAAAAAAGAGGAGACAGCTCTCAGTGTCAGTCTCACTCTAAGGTTTCCTGGAGGCAGGATCACCATTTTTGAACTGAGTTTGAGGTAAGAGCCAGTGGCTGGCTGGTTTGCTTTTCTGGTCTTCAGGTTGAACTCAGTATCTGTCTCTGAGTTTTTATTAATCACGCTTCACTTAAGAGATCTATAAAACAAAAATGCCTCTAACCTGTAAGCCCCACTTACCCAAGGACAGGTAACTTCCTGGAATACTCAGGGCTTCTGTTCATGTAAAATAGCAAGTCACATGTTTCCTCTTCTGTAAACAAGGTTGATCATCCCAACTGCACAGGATGTGCTTGATCACACATAGGCAGGAAGTACGTCAGGATGTATGTTTACCCCTTACTGGACAATGGCGGGAAGTACATAGCCTTGTGGGTCTTGCCTTTATAAGCTCCTGTCTAATGAAATTTGGGGCCATACTCTAGGAATCCTGGGTATGGCGCTAACCAGTATCTGGGGACCTGGCTAGTATTTAATAAAGCTTGCTTCAAATTTGGCTCAAAACTTGTGGTAGTGGTCTTAGTCTCACCCAGTGGGATTAACAAATCTTTGGCAAGAACCCTTCAGAAGCTTGCAGGCTTGGCCTATGTGTGCTGTGACATCTGTGAACTGTGGCAAGATGGGAAGATGGCATATTGATGGTGATTCAAAAGTTCCTTGAAAGCTTCAGCCAGTTGCTAGTGCTGACAGGACAGCATATATAAGCCCAGTGAAGATGTTGGAAGTTCAGTGGTCGCTGCCATGACCACATAAAAAGGCCATCTCAAGTCCTCTTGCCAATGGGTATGACCACAGAGGCTAGTGGAGCCTTGTCTTAGGAGCGTGGTAGTGTGATCCTAGAGACCATTTCCAGAGTTCTAATGTTTGTAGCCTTTCATTGGGCAGTAGCTTTGTGCTGTAAGTGTTCACAGCATTGGGTTGGTTGACTAACAAGCATGTCATAGCCACCTTCAGGTTAATTCATTAGCATATCAGGGCCTGTCTTGGCTCTCTTGCCTGACTTTTTAACAGTTCTCAAATCCAGACTACCTTCAGATATTACAGAGTTCAAAGGAAAATTGTTCACAGATAAACCTGATCTAGGATTTCTTATATTTGTTCGTGTGTGTGTGTGTGTGTGTGTGTGCGTGCGCGCGCGCGCACCTGGGGAGGTAAGGGGTGTCAAAGGTCAATCTTGGGTGTCATTCTTCTGGAAAGCCATCCACTTTATTGTTTGAGACATAGTTTCTCACTGGGACCTGGGACTTGCTGATTAGGCTAGGCTGGCTGGCCAAGAAACTCCAGGATCCTCCTGTCTCTACCTCCCAAGCCCTAGAACTACAAGCCTGTGCTGTGCCCAGATTTGTTTACACGGATGTTAGGAACTGTACTTGGGCCCTCATACTTGTGGGACACACATTTTATCATCTGAGCCAGTTCCTCAGTTCCCTTTATCTCAATTGATATGATGGGAGAGGAGAGAGGCAAAGTAAGCCAAGAGAACGTGCCTGAAATAGCTGTAAAAAGAGGTTGAGTAGCTGTGGGGAAGGGGAACTCTTGAGCTGGAGAAGTTTAGGATAGTGGACTAACCCTGGAACAGTACTTGTGATACTGAAGGAGCCTGGGGGCCAGCATGGGTTTGCTATGCTAATAGGCACCACAGCTAGCCATTTGTCCCTTCTGCCTTTTGGAATTGGGGGAAAAGGAGTTTCCTTTGAGCCTGTCACGTATGCACACGTACGTAAAACAATAGACACTGTGAACAGAAACACAAAGGGTGTTCTGTATGGTGTGGAATGACCTACAACAGCCATACTTTGTTTTTTCGAATGAGTTTATTAGGTGTACAACAAGCTGAAGCAAGAGCTGGGGAGATAGCTAGGGAGACAGACAAATTGGGCGTTAAGAACATCCCACAGACACGAGCTGAGGAAGCCTCATTGAGACTGCCAGCTGGAGTTCACAACAGAGAATCCCCAGGCCGAGCAGTGTCCCCGCAGGGAAGCTTCCAAGGAAAAGAACAATCAGCACTAGATAGAGATAATATCAAACCCTGGGTTCCTGTCTCACAGTAGAAGCTGACTGGGGAAGCTGAGGCAGTCACCTGAGTTTCTAATTGAGTTTGTCCCTCTATTGGCTGGGCTTCCCAGGGGCGAATCTCTGCCCCCTCCCCCCAAGTACGTTTGTATCCTGTGCCAACAGTAACTTCTGCGGGATGGTTCACTTTGGATCTCTTCTCAAGGACATAATGTTTTTAGTTTTGGACTGTTTTGCTCTTCTTTCTGGGGTTGGCCAGCCTATCCTAGACAAGTGGCCTTGAGGATGCTTTTAGTCCTACTGGCTTGGGCTTAAAAGTCTGGAACGGTGAACTCAGTGAGCACAAACACATGACAATGACCATGCCCACCAGCTTGCACATGGGTGCTGAGGACCTGAACTCTGGTCCTCCCACTTGTGTAGCAAGTGCTTTAACCACCGAACCATCTCACTAACCTTTACCTGAACTTTTGATAGTTGATGTAACTCCTTAAGAGTGAGTAAGAATAGCTTAACCGATCCCCTAATGTCCACTATTTTCTTAGGCTCTATGGTCCAACACACCCATGTGACTGGGTATTCCCAGGACAATTCCCAGCCATCTATGACAAAAGGGTTGATTCCCAACTGCTGTCTAGGGGGTAGACTGGCAATAAAACCAGATTTCATGCCTGCCCTTTGGCCTTTATAATGGGGTGAAGGCTCAGAAAATCGAGAAGCAAAAAAAAAACAAACAAACAAACAAAAAAAAACACCAAAAACAAAAATCAACACTGGCATAACAGATGGGATCAGTGCCATCCAATATAGGTGAGAGAAGTGGGGAGGGTGAGCCAGTCAGGCTTCTCTGACCATAACACTTAAAAGCATTTATTAGTGTGCTGTGTAGAAAGTAGCCCGGGTAGTGACAGTGTATCAGGGAACACAGGGAGGAAGTCAGCTCGCTGTGGGAAGGGCTGACCATGCTATTGCCATGCACATCTTAGGGTTCTCCACTCAGTAAACATCCCCACCACCAAGTGCTATTCCCTAAACACAGCAGAAACATGCCTGAACATGCACACTTAGTGTCCCCTCCCCGGGGATGGTGCCTCCAGATCTCTTGTGGTTCACTTGACATATATTTGGCCAGGATGTGGAAGGGCTGTGGCTTTCTTTATTCAGCAGTGACACTGGGAGATCTTAGGGTTTCTATTGCTGTGAAGGGGCACCAAAACAATAGCGACTCTCATAAAGGAAAACATTTAACTGGGGCTGGTTTAGAGGTTTAGTTCATTATTATTATGGCAGGAAGCCTGGTAGTATGCAGGCAGATGTGGTGCTGGAGGAGCTGAAAATTCTACATCTTGATCCATAGGCAGCAGGAAGAGAATTTAGTCACTAGGCCTGGCTTGAGCTTCTGAGACCTCAAATCCCACTCCCAGTGACACACTTCCTCCAATAAGGCCACATCTCTTAAGAGTGCCTCTCCTGAGTGACCAAGCATTCAAACACGAGTCTATGGGGGCCATTCCTATCCAAACCAACACAGAAGGGAATCCTGGAGGGGTTGGGAATTTTATCTGTCTCTGCACAATGTCTAGTTGCCAGATGTTTGAACTTTGATAGAAAATGACTATTTTGGGCTGGGGATATAGTCAGGGTGTGAACTGCATGCATGAAACCCTGGGTTCACATAGTGGAACATGCTTAGAGATTTATGAAATATTGGCCCTTATGACATTCGCTATGTTCTCAGCAGGCAGGGGCAAGAGGCTCCATTTCCTTCCCATGTCCTTCCTTTTGGTCCCTTATTTTCTAACTTGCCTCTGCATCTGTGGGATACACCTGAGGATCAATTTTAAACTTTAAGAAGTCCATCTACAGGTCCTAACTGGCCTTCAGTAGTCATCAATGAACCCTTTCGTTACCCAGTTTTGCCCCTTTTGATTGGAAATGTGGATCAAGATCAACTGAGTAGCAGAGAGACTGTCTCACAAATCACGTTTTCAACCCTTAGGGTGACAGGCTAGTAAGGAGAGGAACAGCTTTCCGGAAATGGGGGGACATTTTCCTAACATTCAGACCCTGTTCTTTTTTTTCTCTCCTTGTAGTTCCTTCCTTGTCATGGCAATTGTTGACTAGTGTGGCTTTGGAGGTAAGTCATCTGCATGCAGATGGGGTTATAATGAAGTTAGAAGTTTCATGATGTCACCCTGGCAGTCATCTTAGGCTGAAACTAGTTTCAGTCAGCCTACCTGCAGAGGAACTTGGGCTCACAAACATCCTGTTCTCAAGGATGTGTAAGGTCAGGGCTGGATAGTGTTACTGTCAACTGATAGGCTGTAGAGTCTGGGGATGGGACTCTGAACATGCCCCTGGGGGCAAAATCTTAAGTTAATTGAGGTGGGAAGATTTGCCCTCTGTGGGTCACTGCTCTCTATTCCTGACTGTGACCAGCATCTTCACGTTCCCTCCACTCTGACTTCCACATCATGGCGGAACTACACCTCAAACTGTGAACAAAGCAAACCCTTACTTTCTTGAATTGCTTTTGCTGGGATGTTTTACTACAGCAACAGAAAAGTAAGACAGCTGAGGGGGGGATTCAGGGCTAGCACATGCTCTCAGCACAGCTTTGGTCTGGACAGTGGAGACATCGCAGAGGACAGAAACAAGGGTGCTTACAGGAAAAGACCTGGGAGACTGAAGTAACAGAGGCTATTAATCCCACCGGGCGAGAATAAGACCACTACCACAATTTTTGAACCAAATTTGGAGCAAGCTTTATTAAATACTGGCCATGACGATGGACACTGGCCAGCTCCACACCCGGGATTCCCAGAGAATGACACTAACTTACACTATTCAGAGGCTGATAAAGGTAAACCCCACAAGGCTAAGCACTTCCTGCCTTTGTCCAATCAGGGGCAAACATACATCCTGACATACCTCCCACCACATATGATCAAGTACATTCTGTGTAGCTGCGGCTACCAAGCTCATTACAGAAGGAAAAACAGGTGACTTTTTGTTACCTTATGTAAACAGCCCCCACATTCCAGGACGTTATCTTTCTTAGGCAAGTGGCACTTATAGGTTAGATGCATTTCTGTTTTATATTTCTCTTAAGCGCAGTAACTGAAACCTGAAACATAATTTTAGCCTTGGGCACACATCCTAACCTCTTCTAGCTTCCTATGATACCAAGTGTGACAGGCACCTGGAGAGGATACTGCTAGGGGTGGCTATGCCCAACTATGTCTGATCCCACTTTCTTACACAGCAGCCTTCAGATCTGAGATCTAATGACTTCCACAGGGTCTCCCCCCCCCGCCTCCATGGTGCCCTTGTAATGAATGTTAGAGAAACCTTGAGTTGCTAAAAGTCAAGTCTTTGGGGAAACAGCTAAGCTGACAGTCCTGGGATCCATCCCCAATAGTGAACACACTTGCTGTGGTATTGTATATCTGCAATCCCAACACTCTTGAGGGTAGAAGCATTTGCAATAGAAGTTCAAGTTCCTCCTTTGTTACATAATGAGTTAGAGGCACAGCCTTAGACTATGACATTCTATGTCAGAAAAAGCAATCAAACTAGTGGTAAATGAGCAAGACAGAAGTTCTAGAACCAAGCACCATTCTGAACCAAAGTTGCTTTAGTATGCCTGGCCCTACCATATATCCAGGTTATGCTTGTGGCTAGAAAAAAGGCAATGACAGACAGAAAACATCTTAGTAACTCAGAGTCCACATCTGCCTTATAGAGCTTGGTGCGCTCAGTTAGTAATCTGCAACTAGCAAAGGCTCAGCTGGGATGTGGCTGAGATTCACTTATAAAACAGGAGCTCGCTCATGTTAGGCTACACCTTGTTCACACAGTAAGCAAGGGTGCAGTTGACTATTTTGGAGGCTGCTTTAGGCCAAGCTTTATTTATCCTTAGTACAGAGGTAGTTTTAGGCCAAGCCCAATTCAACAAAAGTGTATTGGTTGTGGCTCTAAGAATTCTGTCCCTAGTACTTGTGCAGGCCCAACAGAACTGTCTCTGTCCTTGTGAGACCAGTCATACCAAGATCCTCTAGTGAGAGGGGCCTGACCAGCATATCAGTAAACCTATAGTTGCTGGTGCCAGTCATAGAGTTAGCAGGAACTTTACTGTAGGTCATCATTTAACTGTGAGAATCCTTGTCAGCAGGCAAAACAGCCCAGAATGGCTGCCAGTAGCCTGAGTTCACTAATCCTCCAGAAGCCCTCAGGAATGTAAAGCAGGATCCTTGACTTCATTGCAGAAGAGAATTTTAAGAGTCAGTAGGAAGCAAAGCTAGAGTTTATTAGATTTTTAATAAAACATTTTAGATTCTGTTTTATTTGTGTCGGTGTGAGTGGCAGAGTGCAAGTGTGGCGGTCAGATGACAAACATCAGAAGTTGTTTTTCTCTTTTCAGTATGTGGGTTCCAGATCAAACTCAGGCTGTCTCCACCTCCTGAGTGCTGCTGTTAAAGGCATGTGCCACCACCACCCAGGAGAGTTCAAGTTGAGTTGGATGTGGTGGCTTGTTATCCAAGCTCCAGGAGGAAGCAAGCAAGTGGATGAGGAAGGAGTTCAAGATGGTCATTGGCTACATAGAAAAGTTCAGGCCAGCCTGGGTTACATGAGATTTTGTCCCAAACAACCAAACAACAACAAAAAACAACAAACTAACTAACCTTGTCCCCAGATCCAATTTAGGCGCCCCCAGCTCTAGGGTGTGGCTTATATATTGTTGACAGTTTGCTGGAGACCATCAGTAGAGGCGAATTTAAACCAGGGGTTGGGAAGTCATGGAGGGTTTGGCTGGCCAGTGTCGAGCAGAGTGTCTGCTAGTGGCCTCAGATGGGTAGAAGCCAGGGATGATGCCATCCTACAGAGCACAGGGCAATCGTCCTTAAACCCAGTCATGCAGTCAGGTACTGGGAAGGCTTATACAGGAAGATCTAAAGTTAAGGCCTGCCTGGGCTTACCTAACACATCCTAGGTCAGCTAGGAAGCAAGACCTTGTTTCAAGCAAAACAACCCCAAACTCTATTCCTCCCAATAACCAGGTCCCAAATAATTAATACTGGTAGGCAGATGTGATGTCTATTCTTGGTTGTCAACTTGACTACATCTAAAACTAAAAGCCCCAAAATGGCTGGGCACACCCACAAGGGATTCTTGCTTAATTACATCATTTGATTGAGATCTTTGAGGTGAGAAGATACAATCTGGATCTTTTGAGGTAGGGAGATAAACCTTTAATCTGGGGCACACCTGCCAGCAGTCTATTTAAAGGACATGGAAGAAGGAAGCCTGTTGTCTTTGTATGCTTGTTCTTGCTCTCACTAGCAAGTCCATTGCTTCACTGACATTAGATCCCACTTCTTTGGGATATCAGTGTATACTGACGACCAGCTGAGACATCAGCCTTGTGGACTGAACAACTACTGGATTGCTGGACTAGCTGGACCACAGCCTGCAAGCTATTCTAATAAATCACATATATGTATGCACACACACACAAAAACACGCACATTCCTCTAGAGAACCCTAACAAGACAGAAACCCAGGCATTTCACCAATGAAACAAAGTGTTCCAGACTAACCACTCGAGCCTCCTTCCTTGTTCCTGTCAGCCTTCACTACCAAACATTCAACACAACAACAAAAGGTAATCATCTCTCAATGCTCACGAGGCTGGCTGTGTCTCGACTGAAATTAGCCCTCCCGTTGGTCGGTTGACAATGTTGCTTCTGTTAAGGGTGTCATCTGAGACAAGCACTTTAATTTGAGCAGGCACATATCAATCTTATTTTAAAGAAAAAAAAAAAAAAGGTGCCCAAAGAGCACTGCGAACTAACAACAGTGCTGCGGGTTTATAGTGCGCAAAGGGCTTTCCAATAACGTCTCGTAATTCGACCTGACAACACTCTGGCTTATGACAATGCGGCAGTGCAGTAGCACTCGAGGAACCAGGTCGGTGACCGCCTGGCTCCAGAGACTCTGCTAGGGGTTAGGAGACAGGGTCACGCCAGGCTAGGTGAGATCCAGGTCCCACACTCGATCCCCACCCCCTCCAAACCAAACCATTCTGGATGTTTCCTCTCTCCCTCTTTCTGCACACAGCCAAGCAGATCCTCAAAAGGCGTCTTAACTCGAACCGAAGTCGCACGGATTCACGTGCGATCGGGCGAAGTCTTGGCTTGCTGCCTCGCGAGGGGCTTGGGGTGACTTCTAGTACAGTGGCTGCAGCTAGGCCAGGCCAGGCCAGGTGTTTGTAGCAGGTGCTCTCAGCTGGTGTTCGCAGGAGGCCCTGGGCTTTGCAGCTGAGCCGAGCCTCCCGGCCTCTGCGCAGTGCGGCGTGCAGCGAGGCGGTGTGTCTTCTAGGGAGTTTGGCGAGTCCATCCATATTTTTAAAGGGCTCGCGTCCTGCAACCCAAAGCTGCTGCTCCGCAGGGTCGAGGGTGCACTTGCGCTATGCACGGTCACGTGACCTAGCCCCCTGCATCTCCGCAGCTAGCCAGGCCGGGAGACAGAGGATGTAACGTCCTAGGACAAAGAGAAAGGTTAGTTCCTGACACCCGTTCTCCTGTGCAAGTGCAAATGCCGGCGCCGGACACCGGCGGCTCGCCATACGCCTCCCTGATCCTGCAGCATTCCTAAGGGAGAACGGGTCTGCGCGCGCCGCTCGCAGTTTCCCGGCGCGCACCTGGCGGCCACGGGTGCGCGCCCCACCCTCCAGGTGAGCAGCGCCAGGCCACGCCCTCGCCGCAAGGCTCCGCCTTCTACCCGCGCCTGCGCAGTATCTCCGGCGGCGCCGGGCGCCGGGGCGGCGCGGCCGTCGCAGTTCGGCGGGCGCAGTGCGCGTGCGCCGTGGCGGCCGGGGGGCGGGCGGCGGCCGCGGCGAGGAGCGGGGGTGGGGAGGCGCCGTCTGGCTCGGGCTGGGCCGGCGGGGAGCACAAGCGAGCCACGGCGGCCCCGTGGGCAGCCTCGGCGGCCCGCAGGTGAGACGGGCGTGGGGCCGGGCGCAGGACTGTGAGGGGAGAGCGGGTGGGCCTCGCGGCGCGCAGACCCAGGTGAGCGCAGCCCGCGGGCCCCGGGCGCATTGTCCGCGGGCGGCGCCCCTCAGCGCCCCCTGCCGGCCGGGCTCGGCGGGGCCGGGGCGCGGCGGGCTAGGGCCCGGGCGTGCGCGAGTTCCTTTGTTCGTCGCCCCCGCCCGGTCTCCGCCGCCCCCGCCAACATGGCGCTGGCGGGGTCCCTGCCCCAGCCCGGCGACCGCTTCCCGCGCGCTTTGTTCCGCGCCGGGCGGGGGGCGGGGGCGGCGGTATTGCGTAACCGGGCGGGGGAGGGGCGTGGCGGGACCCCCGCGGCGGGTCACCCTGGTGACGCCCTGCCTGGGGGGCTCGGGGCTGGGGCCCGCGTGACCTTGGGTTTGCCTCCTGGTTTGCGCCGGGGTGAAGCGCGGCGCGGTGCGGGTACTGCGCAGCGCTGGGGGTCGCGGTCCCTGGTGGCTTCCTGCACGGCTGGTGCGTTCTGGGCCTTTCCGGGAGGAGGGGGTGTGGGGTTGAGAAATGGCTTCAGTCAACCGCGTCGTTGCATGCGCATCACAAAGTTTGTTTACGCAATTGTTTTTATATTGATTTGGTTTTTATAATCAGCGAATTGGGTTTCGGGTTTTGTAAGGGTTATTCTGTTTGAAGTCTTACTCCTGGCTTAAAGGTTTATTTATCGTGTGCATCCACAATCCGTACAAGGTACGTTTATTTCAGTGTGACTAGTGCGGAAGATGGGGTCCGTACCGAAATGCGAATGCCTCAGTAACTTTCCTTGGAATTTTCTGGAAGAAACTGCAGCCTGAAAGGATTGATGGAGAGTAATTACCTTCTGCATAGCTTTTGTTAGGCTGTGAAAACGAAACCCGATCTTAGTCGTTTTTACCTACAAATCCTGAGCACACTTTTGAGGTGGTGAAATTTTGGAAAGATAGAGGCGAGGAGGCTCATCTTTAGCCTTTTTCACCTCTTAAGCATTAGTTAATGGGAAAACGGAAAAAAAAAATCGGTCTCTGATTTATAGGATGTTCATTATCAGGTTTGATAACAGTTAACGTTACCTAATATAGTTATAAAAATGTATAGTGTTTCTTACAATAAGTAAAATGAAATTAGCTTAAAATCTTACTAAAATGCCTATGAAATGGATCAAGGGAAAGGGCTTTCAGTCTAAATTAAGTTGTATGAAGTCTCTTGTACTCTAGACTGGAGACTTAAACTCAATATCCTGTCTTGGCGGAAGTGCAAGCCGCACTATCATGAAGGACCGTATTTTTATGCTTAGGGATTTTGAAATATATGTGTATGGGTGCTTTGTCTGAATATTTGTTTGTGTACTGCATGTATGCGTGGTGCCCAGGGAGGCCAGTAGAGGGCTCTGATTCCCTGGGACTGGAGTTAGACAGTTGAGTGGGTGCTGGGAATCAAACCTGGGTCCTTTGGAAGAGCAGCCAGTGAGTGCGCTTAACCGCCGAGCCCTGCTTAAGATTGTTAAAGCATAGACTTCCACTGATTTCTAAAACTTGTATGATTTCACTTTTAGTGTTCAAAGGAGATGGGGTAGCTCAAGACAGTAGTGTGAGGTTGCTGTCCTGTGCTCCACATCTAGTCTACACTTGGTCACGCCAAGATTACTTAAGATACTATCACCAGACCTAGCAACAATAGGTGTGTAACTCCAAGGACTGGTGGCAGGGATTGAAAATTCAAGGCCATTTTGGGTATTGTAGTTTTCAGAAAGTCGGAGGAGGCTGGAGGGGGAATTCAGTGGTAGAGCAATGCCTCTGCCCGTGGTGGACTCCTGGTTCCGCCTCCTGGAGAACAAAGTGACTACCCTGTAGCTCTCTGGAAGTAGTGCAGATTGTTTAGGGAATAAAGGCGTTGCTTTCTTGTTGTTGACCTGCCCCCTCCCTGCACGCCACCAGTGGGTGGATAGAGAGGGACTGACTCGATAGTGCCCTTAATTACCCAGCTCCAAGCAGACCACAGTACAGAATGCCAGTCACACTTGGGGAAGTGTGTGCTTGAGGTGCATGCCATTCTCTCTCCTTCTTCTTAGGGTCACAATTCACATTTTCATTTGGGGAACTCTGAAAAATACTGCTGTAGTGGGCTTGGAACTTCATTTTATGGGACACAGAAGGACTGAAAACAAAAGATGAAGGGGATTGGTGGATTTAAAGTTACTTTCTCTGCAAAGTGGAAAATGGGAGAAGTCAATAGAGAACCTATTAGTACCACATCAGATTGCTTCAGGACAGAGCTTACCAAGCTTTAAAACTGAGGGTACCTCATTGTTCAGGGGCTTGATGGGGGAATTTTTTTTTTCCTGATTTTTATTGAAGGACAGATAACAACTTAGTTTCAGTTTGGCTAACTTCAGTAGGAGTGACTCTATTTTGATTTGTAATTTGGTCTGTTGAAACCTAGTGCAAGATTGAGCTTGAAGACCATGGTGTAGTAACGTTTCATTTGTAATTAATAAATAAAGCTTGCCTGAAGTTCAGAGAGTAAAACAGCCGGCACTGATCAGCCTTACAGACCAGGCAGTGGTGACACACACCTTTAGTCCCATAAGCCACACTAGTTTGCCATAGAAACTGGGCGATAGTGGTGCACACCTTTAATCCCAGCACTAGAGAGGAGTATAAGATGGGAGGAGACAACTCAGGCAGTGTTCCTGGAGGTTCCTGGAGGCAGGATCACCATTTCAGACTGAGGTAGAGGTAAGAGCCAATAGCTAGCTGTTTTGCTTTTCTGACCTTCAGGTTGAACCCCAGTTTCTGTCTCTGGGTTTTTATTAATCATGCTACATTGCCTCTTTTTTAAAATTATTTTTTATTTTTTATTTATTTTTAAGTATCTTTATGCTGTGTCTTAGGCAGTAGTGCCTACCATTACTTGGAAATGGTGGTGTTGGGATTGATATGGTTGTGTGTGTGCCTCTCTTGTTTTGTGGGTGGTCCCAAAATTTCACCCTTACCGGTTGATAAGTCATTCTCCTGGGAACAGTTTTTTTTTGGTAGAATCTGACCTTTGGGTAGCAAACACAGTTATACCTGAGCTAACTGCAGCATTAAGTATTTGCAGCATTTTTTTTCTAGTATGTTAGAAATACATGAAGGGAGTCAGGCGTGGCACACACCTGTAATTCCAGCATTAAGGGATGGAAGAGATAGCAGCACTGAAGTCTCAGGCAACACAGCCCTATTGTAGGGGCATTTAGAGGCTGGAGATGATGTCTGATGACCATTAGTAGAATCTCAGTTTGCTGAGGAACACTTAAATACAAATATCTTCAGCTAAATGTATATTTCTTTCCCTCTTTCTAAATGAAAAGCTGCAAGATGCTGTTTTAACTAGCTGCTTTGTTCAGTTTAGAAGCCTGGTGTTGTGAAAAGCATGTTTTGGAGTGGTGTGGCTGGAAGCCAGGATTTCCCCCTCTTGTGTTGAACGCACCTCTGCAAGTACTGGTCAGACACCTGGAGCTACAGACTGGGAGGAAGCCTGTCCCAGTGTAGTTCCAGAAACACAGCTGGACAAGTCATTGTTGATCCCTTTCCCTTCCTTCCCAGCTTTGCCACAGTTACTAGTGCCTTGTCTTTATGAGGAAGTAAACAGCTTGCTTCAAACTGTTGTAATATTGATTCTAGTTTAAGTTAAGTCCTTATTGGGTGCCTAACTTAAAATTTTCCTAAGTCAGAGCTGGAGAGGTGGCTCAATGTTAAAAACACTTGCTACTCTTGCAAAGGACTCCTGTTTGGTACCTAGCACCCATGTGGTAGCTCAATGAGGTTTGTAGTTCCAGTTTCAGGGACTCCACTGCCCTCTTCTGGCCACCATAGACACTGCTTGCACATGTATGTACATACAGGAAAACACCTATGAATATAAGATAGAAGTAAATCTTAAAAAACAAATGATAGATTGTATTAGGGTCTTTCCACGAGTCCTGTAGGACTTAAGTACATGATGATAAGTGTGTCTGCAATCAAACATTTTTTTTTAAAAAAATCTAATTTTATGTACATTGGTGTTTTACCTACATGTCTGTGTGAGAGTGTCACATCCCCTAGATTAGAGTTACAGACAGTTCTGAGCTGCTGTGTGGGTGCTGGGAATTGAACCCAGATTCTTTGGAACAGTAGCCCATGCCCTTAATCTCTCCAGCTCCCAATCTAATAGTTTATTAGGAAGGTGTATATGCTTAGTGTGTGTGATGGACTTACTCGTTCACAAATACCTGAGAAGAGAAAGATGTACTACACAGGACTAAAAGTATTTAAGTAGGAAAGAAAAGAAGTCTAAATGGTGGGTGGGAACAGAAAGAGAGTTGACATTGGTAGGAGTTAATAGTCTGCAGTGGGAGAAATTTTTCCATCTGTTCAGCTTTGAATTTTCAGCTAAAAGTTAGATGTTACCTTTTACTCTTAGGAGGCATAAGTACCTTATCAGGAATAGACCAAAGTTCATAACAGTTTATTCCTTGTTTTCCTGTCAGTTTAGTGGCTGCACCTTAATCTACTCATATTTTAACTTCTGTCTGCAGTCAGCACCTGCCTGCTCAGACCATGGCCTGGTAAGATTTCCTGTCCCACTAGCACTGGCTCAGCACCAGTGCTAGTTTTAGCACTGGTTTTAATTAAGTCTGTATCATCTGTTTACCAGTACTCAGGAGTCACATGTTGGGGTGAAAACCTACTAGATTAGAGAGGCTGAGAAGCAGTCAACTGACCTACCTTTTTGCCAGAGACCCAGCAAGAGAAACCTCTCTCCACTCCTCCAAACAGGAAAGATTTAAGCAAATCTTTTAAGTCCCTCCCTACTCCTTCCTGTGTTCTCTCTGTCCATATTCCTGGCTCCTCCATCCTTCTATCCTCTCTGGCTAATTCCTGTCAACTAGTTGCTGGCTCTGCACCCAGAGTTTAATTTTATTAACATAGTCTTAGGGTTTCACAGTGCCATCAAATATCCTGCAGCAATTCCTGGCATATGGTAACTTCAGTGGACACTGAGATGCATCATCACCTTTGGTTTCATGTGGCTGATTTGTATGAGAATAAATTTGAGAACAGATATTGAATACTATATTTCACATCGATGCAGTTGTTACATATTTGTAGTAGTAGTTACATATTGTCTCGCTGTGTAGTGCTGGCTAACCGGGGACTTACTATATAGACCAGGTGGGCTTAGAACTCAAAGCTCTGCCTGCCTCTGCCTTGTAAGTTGGGAATTAAAGAAACAAGCCTCCATGCATTGCCAAGTGTTCATTATGTCAGGAAGCTGTCTTAATGTAAGACCAGTACTAGACTTGAGTTCTAGAGCAGTGTGGGAAGTGGGTTGACCTCTTAGGCAAGTGGTGAAGCCTGCTGAGGTCAGGACTCATCGTATTCATGTCATTCCATGTCGGCCTTAGCCACATTTTGGCAGAGTAAGTGGAAAAACCAAAGGTTATTTTTCTAAGTGCTGAAGATCAGGTTTTGTGCTGGACTAGTAAGTATTTAAAAAATACTCTGAGTTTTTGTTTTTGTTTTTTTTTTAAAGATTGTAATAGTCTTTCTTTCCTTTTCTTTTTTCTTTTCTCTTTTGGACAGGCTCTCATGTAGCTCAGACTGGTCTCAAGCTTCTTTTCCTCCTCCCACCACTTCCCAAGTGCTGATCCCAGGTTTACCTGCCTGTAGTTACATCCTTGCAAGATCCAGACTTTATGTCTTTATGTTGGTTTTTGTCTGTCTTATTTTATACTGAAATTGCTACAAGTAGCTTGAGTTGAGTCCTGACGCAGGTGATAAAGAATACTCTTTCCTGTTTGTGATGGTTCCTATGAATTGTCACTATGACAGATCTACTGTCACCTTGGAGACAGGCTTCTGTGCTGCCTGTGTTTTGTGCAAGATTATCTTAATTAAGTTAATTGATGTGGGAGAGACCCACCCCTCACTGAGATCCTGGACTGGAGAAAGGGAGCAGAGAGCAGATGAATTCATTTTTTTGTTTCCTGATTGTAGTTGCCATGTAATCAGCAGCTTCAGGCTCCTGCTACCTACTTTGCATTTGTTCCCTTGAACTCTGACCTAGGACAAACCTTTCTCCCTAAAGTTGCTTCTGTCAGGGTATTTTATCACAGGAACAGAAGAAACTATGATGGTATGCAATAGCTGTTGTGGGGTGGTTACTTGCTTATTCTAGGTTATTGTAGACTGATGGATTTTTCTTTCTTTTGTTGTTTATTTATTTATTTATTTATTTATATCCAGTGTTTTAATCATATAGTTACTTTTTTTCTACAGTTTATCCCAACTTGGCCATATTGGGCCTTTCTTTGTCGTGCCATGTTGATCTTAGACCTGCTTTGGTTTTTGCTTCCAGATACTTTTACTGTTGGGGGTGGAGTTTAGCCCTGTTATGTCCTTAGTCCTACTGCTACTGTCCCACTTCTGTTGGGCTGATTTGGGACATGTATACATTATGATGCTATGTGAAATCCTTTAGTTCAAGGTTAGTTTTTTTAAGGTTTCACACTGAATGCATATTTTTTTCTCTAATATTGAAATGTGTAGTCTTAGCAACATCAATGCCATTGTATTATTCTACAACACAGATAATAGACATTTGAAAATAAAACTAACAAGTAGAGCAACAGTAGGTTATGTTTGACTGACAGTTCTTTATGTCTTTAAAAACTTAAGTACATAGGATGTATTTATTGTTGATATTCCGAACCATAAAGCCACTAAACTTGACGACCTGAGTTCCATCTCTACGCCTCGCGCACGCGTGCGTGCACACACACACACACACACACACACAATACTGCCTTGAAAAGAAAATTTCAGTTGTGCTACCAGCTTGATAGTTTATTTGCATTAAATGCTTAAACATTCTTATCTTTAAGGGTTAATGTAATGTTTTTAACTGTCGGTCTTTTGAGAGAGGGTCTTATGACCCTCTTGGCTCAGCTCCTCGAGTTCTGGGATTGCAGACTAGGCCACTGCTGCTACTTGCTTTAATTTTCTTTCTTTCTTTTTTTTTTTTAAAAGGATTTATTTATTATGTATACAACATTCTGCCTCCATGTATACTCCCATGCCAGAAGAGGGCGCCAGATCTCATTATAGATGGTTGTGAGCCATTATGTGGTTGCTGGGAATTGAACACATGACCTCTGAAAGAGCACCCATAACTCTTATAACCACTGAGCCATCTCTCCAGCCCCCTGCTTTAGTTTTCTTGCTGTGTTTTTGTTTGCCTTTTTGGGGGTGGAGGTCTGTGTCACATATCCTTGTGTATATTTATGTAATTCAGGAATCAGAATAGTTTTCAGAAGTCATAGTGTCATTTCCATTGGCTCTTCATCAGTCCCACCTGCCCCAGTGATATGTTTCTGTTGCTTCTTGGGTGTTTGAGTTTTGAAAATAGGAATAGATGCATTTTTATTTTCTTTTTTTAATATTGTAGATGGTTGCTTGATATCAGCAATTCAGGGACCAATGTTGAGTCTTCTGGAGCAGTTGAGGTGTTGCCAGGTGGAAATGCTGTTTTTGTTTCTCCATCCACAGGTTCAGTGCTTCACTTTGCATTGCACTGCACGTCCCTGCACTGTGACTAACTTCTGCAGTTTGAGATTCAGCAGCACAATTAGCATGAATCTGTTACAATTTCACTGAAGTTTTTTGTTTTGTTTTTGCTTGCTTTTTGAGACAGGGTTTCTGTTTAGCCCTGGCTGTCCTGGAACTCGCTCTGTAAACCAGACTGACCTCGAACTCACAGAGATCCACCTGCTTCTGCCTCAAGTGCTGGGATAAAAGGTGTGGACCACTATTGCCTGGCTACTGAAGATTAAAAAAAAAAAGATTTATTTTTATTTTCATTTCCATAGAAATGTGTTTGTGGTGTGACAATATATTGTATGTGGTTCCTGATGGAGGCCAGAGAGGGTGTCAGATCTCTTGAAGGTGAAGCTAGAATCAATTGTGAGCTACCGTGTGTTGGTGCTGGGAACCAAACTTGGGCCCTCTGCAAGAGCAGTCCTGGCTTTTAGATACTGAGCCATCTCTCCAGCCCCAGAAGATTCACTCTTAGCTGACAGTTTTGGCATACTGTTCTATTTTCTTCTCCTTTAAGCCTAGAACTTCTACCTTTTTGCTAAAGGAAGTACCCTGTGACTTCTTTGGCATATTCAAACTGAAAACATCACTGTATTTGTACTCTAAGTGAGATGTGAACATGAGCTCTTGTTTGCTGCAACAGGGGAATCTGAGGGCCCCTGTACACCAAGTGATTCGTGTGTGGGTAGTTACTGTGCAGCATGGGTAGGTGAGAAGGAGGGTAATGACTGTTCTGAGCAGCAT
Organism: Dicrostonyx torquatus; assembly: GCA_028555095.1. Lineage (NCBI taxonomy): Eukaryota > Metazoa > Chordata > Mammalia > Rodentia > Cricetidae > Dicrostonyx > Dicrostonyx torquatus. Next base: position 53,007 of record JAQHUG010000780.1, on the reverse strand, counting down.
AGGGCATGACTTTATCTTGCTGCTCAGCAGTGTAGAGTTTATATTGTTATGTTTTCAGCCCTCAGTTGCTCTTCAGGGAGCCTAGGTGTCTTTCCTGCTATCTACTTTACTTAGGAGAAGTTCAGGGATCTTGGTATTTTGGAATGCCCTTCTTTAAACTCTTCATCTTCCCTTGAGTGTTCTGCTCAAGCCTCACTTCGTTGTTGTTGTGTATGAATTGGAGTGGAGATGTTAATTTGCCCATTACAGCTCCCAACAGTTTTCTGCAGTTCTTGGCCTCTCTGAAGTAAATACTCCTGGTTCTTTTCAAAATTAGTGTTTGCTTGATAAAATTTTTCAAAACGGTTGTGCTCTGTGAAAGCAGAGATTGTTTTAGTTTCCCTATAATTTTTCTAGTAGTTCACTGGGCTTTGAGTACAGTAGCTAGGGTTAAAGTAAAGGAAGTCAAGGCTGTGACTTTAAAGGCTGGAGTCTGCTGTACAGGTATTCACCATGTGGTGATGGTTAAGTAAACAGTTACAGCTTCTATTACTTTTTTTCAAAATTGGAGATTGACTCTATGAACTTCCTATATGCCTAACACTCTGCCTGCCTCTGAGCCTGCCTCTGGTCTGCGGTATTTCAGAATCACATGGTAAGGAGCCAGCCATTCAGAAGTAGCACCACTAGGATAGGTAGGTGGGTGAGGGGCATGCTCCCAGGGGTTTGTTACAGCAAGTTGAGTTGACAGTGTAGGAGACAGCAGACAAGCCATTGGGAGACAGGTATCTCTGTGTCCTCTGTTAGCGTTGGAAGCCCACACAGGCAGGCATTTGGAAAAGAAGATAGATGAGTGGGAAGAGCAAGATCCTGTTGGGAGCTGCTGACAATGTTCATGCCATTTCCTGTTGTCTCTGACCTTGCTCCTATGTGACCTGCAAAAACAGAACTCTTTGCAACCCAGGTAGACATAGCAGCTGATGTGATAATGCAAATGGAATGTTGATGGTATTGCACAGCTTTTCCTAGATGTAAAGATGCGTTCTTCCCAGCTAAGAGAGGGCGTCAACAGACCAAAGAAAAGGATTTTGTGAACTAGAGTTTATTTGGGTTTCTTTACAAGAGCTTGGGTCACTTCTGCAGCTCCACCACTGAGAATTCCCACCCTGGTCAACTATTTTCCTCTTTTCTGGTTGTTGGGAGGGAAGGTTGTCTCCTGAGTCCTCTCCAGGAGCGAATGTTACTGGCTAGGGGAACTGAAAAATAGTTAAAAACAGCATCTAATGTGCAAGAGTAAACTCAGTGGTGGCTGGTGAAGGCCCAGGTCTCTGTAGTGGGAATGGCTTTGTCAACGCATTCCAAGTCAGATTTTGGTGGACTAGTGCAGAGAGGGATCCTCTGTCCGAGGGGAATGGGGCTTGAGCAGTTTCAGGGCAGAGTAGGAAAGCAGTTATTAAGCAAAAGTACCTTCTCTTCCTCTGCTTAAACAGGGGTTGCCTAAATGCCTTTCAGTCCTAACAGGTCACTGTTACTTAACGGTAGAAACGATCTTGCCCTTTCTTTGCTCTGTCCTGTTGAGGGAGATTGTTCCTTGTGTGAGTCAAGAGGTACCAGACAGGCTGGAAGCCAGAGGGTCAAACTGCTTCTTGTGTTCCAGCATGGCCATGCCCACCCTGGAAGTCACCTTAATTTTCCTTAGTGGGAAGTCTTACTTTCTCTTCTGTATGTAAATATTGACTTTGAATTTATCTGACTTTTCTTCTGAAAAATTCTTAACTGTAGCAGTGGTGAAATTAGTTTTTTTTGTTTTCTTTTTCTCTCTTTTTTTTTCCCGGCGGTGGTGAAATTAGTTAAGCTGAAGTATTTTGACCAGCTGCTATATGCAGAAATCAGTATCAAACTCCGAATGAACTGAGATCTTCAGGCTCTGGTATCTTTAGTGTATAGCTGTCCATTCTTGCCCTATTGGTGAACCTCAGTATCAGTTTCTTTTGACAGGAATAACCTTAAACCCCTGATCCTACTGTCTGCCTACAAGGTGGTGTGTCCCTTTGACTATCAGTCTCTCAAACTGATTTTTTTAATTTTTAAGTTCTTTATTCCCTTTTGATAGTCATTGATACTTTAAGCATTTATTTTACTTATTCTTTTTTTTTAATTTTATTTTACTTAGAGTGCATGGGTCTGTGAATTGGGCACCTGTGAGGAGATTAGAGGACAGCTTTTGGGAGTTAGTTCTCACCATGGGTTCCAAGGATTCAGCTCAGTCAGGCTTACTTCCTGAGCCATCCTGATGGCCTCTTTTATGTAACAATGATCTGCATGTAAATACCACTGGTGTTTAATGAAAGGGATTCTGAGTAGAAATTTTGTTCAGTATTTCCAGTATTCTCTTTCCTAACGTTCTCAAGTTTAAAAATTTAAACATTGTTTAAACACCTAAATCCACTTGGAAGACTGTTAAAAAAGGGTAAAGGCCTATTAGATTTTTTTTATTTTTGAATTAATATGATTGAAAGCTACAGGTCATTTCATTTGTTTACTCAGGTATTATTGTTTGGTGCTATGTTTTGTTTTTTTTTTCACTTGAAGTTTCCTTTAATCTTTTAGCAAAAGATTAAAGTCTCTTTGGTTGGTGGGATCTTAATTTGGTGTAGAATCTTTTTAGAGGATGGCTTCACAAGAGTTTGATGTGCATATATGTTGTTTCCCAGTAGCTCACTCCTAGGCATGTGCACAGATTACAGATAAGTATGTGTAAGGTTCTTCATCGTGGACATGTTTGTGATAGGGAAGAATCTTGGACAGTTGTTCAGTGGTGGAGTTAATGTAAAATAAAAGGTCATTATATCCTTTATTTTCCTGCCTCTATTAAAAATGAGAGATTGGGATTGGAGTGTAGCTCAGAAGGTAGTGTGTTGGCCTAGCATGTGGGGTGCTTTGGGCTTGATTCCCCAACACTGAATACAGTGAGGCTGGTGGTGCACTCGGGAGGGGAAGTAAGAAGTATTTAGAGTTCAAGGCCATCTTGGAATGTAGGGGAGCATGTCCAAAATATGTAAGTACTTCAGGTTGATAAGGAACACAATGTATTGGGCAAAAAGCTTAACAAATCAAGTTGCAGAATTGTCTGTTCTCCAAGCTACATTTATGTGGCCTTCTTGTTTTTTTGAGAAAGTCTTGCCATGTAGCCCAGGCTAGCCTGAAACTTTCCCTCCTCCTGCCTTAGCCTCACTAGTGCTGGGGTTGCAAGCATGAGACATCCATCACACTCTGCTTGAAGAGTCTTTCTGACGTGTATAGAATTCAGTGTTGATTGTTAATCTGCAATGCCAGAAGACACTGGAGCTGTTTCTGCTGTTCTGTGAGTGTACTGTCAGTTGACACTTGAGCTGTAGACTGGAACTCTTGTTTATTTTCAGATTTTTCTTTTTAATTATGTATGTCTTTGTGGGTCCATGTTGTGCAGTTGCCCTCTGAGGCCAAAACATGACTCGGATCCTCTGGAACAGGAGTTACTAGTTGTCACCCAACATATATGCAGGGAACTGAATCTGAGTTCTCTGTGAGTGAAGTATGCACCCTTAACCGGTAAGGTTTTTTTCTGTAGCCCTCTCTGTCTCTGATTTTCTTAATGGGGAGAGAGAGACAGAGACAGAGACAGAGACAGAGAGAGAGATTAGTCTAGGCTGTCCTTGAATAGCTGATCCTATCTCCACCTCCATTACACACACAATAGGCATATGCCAATGTCCCCAGTTAAATAAACATATCAGACTTTCTCACTTGTATTTCTTTGTTTTTACTGCTTCTCTGATTGTGAGACTATAAAATGTCTTCAGAGGCTCATGCATTTGAACTGTGTCCACAGCTGGCACTGTTAGGGAGCTATGGAATCTTTAAGGGTGCAGGGCCTTGCTAGAGGGAAGTGGTTTTGTTGCTAGAAGGCAGATCTGGGAAGTTATAACTGTTTCCTGGTTGTTGGAAATTTAATGTAACAAACCTTGGTGTCAGCTTCCATAACCTAGGGGCAGAGCCCTACTGTCACTTTCATCCTTAAAGCATGAAGTAAAAGGGATGGAATCTTTCCTTCATCTTAGCTGACTCCCCCCCCCCAAAGATGTGAGAAAAGTAACTAGTAGATATTTCATTAATTTTGAAGACCATCTGTTCCAGAAGTTTGACTCTTCATACAGGTCATATAACTGAACATGGGGGTGGGAAAATCTAGTAGCAGCAAAAGGTTTCCGAGTGTGTTAAGGCCAGAAATATTCAGAGTGAAGTAGTGAATTAATCGGGGGCATTGGACAGTACTCACCTGTTTGTGTTGCAGCTTCACTGTGGCCTTGGCTCCAAACACTGCACTTTGCTCTTGGGGTTGAGTCACCCCACACAGGTAAGAGACACTGTAGGTTAGGAATCACGGTGTTTTCACTGTACATGCAAAGGTTTTCTGCTCTTGTATAAGACAGGTGCTATTTTCCTGTTGTCATTTCTTAGCTTGCAGATATCAAATCAATGTATAGCTTTGGCTTATATTGTGTTAGCATTTGATTTATAAAATTGCTGTTTGGATTGTTTTATTTTATAAAAATATCATTAAGCAGATTTTGGCCTAGGGTTAGGACAGAACTTCAAAAATTTCTGAAATGGCACTGTTCTTTGTACTGTGCCCTTCTGTGGTGCTGCGCTCTCAGCAGTGATGATTATAGAGTTTGGAAACCTGGTCTGTGGTGAAAACATGGCGATGTTCTTCATCCCGCAGTCTCAAACATGTCCGCTAAGATTCCATTCTGAGTAAAAGTGAAGTACATTCTTCTTATTAGTATGAAAATTTGTTCTAATTTTTAATAAGATTAGAGTATATCAAATAGTTGCTCCAAAGTAAATTTCTTTATGACTTAATCAGCATATATGTTTTGTGTACTTGTATATCCTCGTACCCAGGGTCATGTGAAAATTTCCCCCGCAAAACTTGAAGAAGCCCTGAAATAAACCTCACTGTTGCTCTGTACACCTTGCGTCATTGTGGTTCGATAATTCGCAAAGGAGCCACAGAGAAAGCACAGTCATTCATGATTATAGCTTTGTGTCAGAAAGGATACAGAGGACCAGCCAGAGGAGGTCTTTTTTTTTTTTTTTTTGGTTTTTTGAGACAGGGTTTCTCTGTGGCTTTGGAGCCTGTCCTGGAACTAGCTCTAGAGGAGGTCTTCAGGGTAAGGTGGTGTGAGAGCATCTTCCTGTGGAGTCAGGTCAGATGACTCCTGGCAGATGACTCTGTGCAGACCTGTCAGTCAACAAAGCTCACATGAGCCTGTGTGTCCACAGACTATTGATGGTTCGTGTGTCATCTTGATTGGTTGGATACTTAGTGCCTCCTTTCACTAGATACTTGGCTGTTGTCTAGAGTTCAAAGCTCCATTGGTTCATCTTCCTGGTGTGGCCAACCTCCCTTCTCAATAATTTTGTTAGCATTGATTAGCTGAAAGCTCACTTTGACTCTGAGACAGTCATGTACTTAGAAGTAGAGGGTACTTTTTGAGGATCTACACAAAGGCTTGAAAACCTGTGTGCTTTGGTGTGCAAAGCTGGTGTGGCCACTAGTTCTACTTCTACAGGGTAGCCAAGGACCAGGCCTAGAGTTGCATTGTGGTCAGTGTTTGGGCACCTGCTGCTCCGGCACAGAGCTACTCTCTGGAGTAGCAGGTCGGTAGCTGTCATAGTTGTTGGGTTTGGGATGTTTTGACATCTACAGCATTTGCAGAGAGGGGTGGTAATGCCTGTGGCTTCTTTTGAGAGTCAGGTGCACCAGCCGTGTCTTTTTATGGAATGGGTATTGTACTTCAGAAGGGTTTTAAAAAAAAGAATGTAGCAGTTTTTCCTGTCTGGGTTTCTGGTCCTTATGATTTTTGTTCATGCTTAAGAGCTTTATTGTTAAAAAATTTGGTGTCTGTGTCTGTGGTTTTATACTGAATGATGAATCTGTTTAAATTGGTAGGAGTGTTTTGGGCTTTGAAGAACTACTTAAAAATGTATGATTTTTTTTTTTTAAAGATTGTGTATTTAGTGTTCTGCCTGCATGTATGCCCACCCACCAGAAGAGGACATCAGATCTCATCATAGATGGTTGTGAGCCACCATGTGGTTACTGGGAATTGAACTCAGGACCTGGAAGAGCAGTCAGTGCTCTTAATCTTTGAGCCTTTTTGGCAGCCCTAATCTATTAATGGCCATTTTTTTCTAGCAACTTGGAATAATTTAACTACTTTTCTCCCTTTTGTATATTTATTTACTTAGCTGTTTATTTATTGGTGGTGCTGGGGATCAAACCTAGGGTTTTGCACATGGGAGTGATCTGGCATTGAGGTACTGTATGTACTCCCCCTTGACTGTTCACGTTAACACTGAAGTGGATGTGCAGTTATTTAGCCTTTGGCAACATCTGTCAAAACAGTCTTACTTGGATTTTCTAGTAAATGTTATTTAGTTCCTAAGAACGTTCTGAATTGCATTCTCAGAATTACAGAATCTAAAACCCATCGACCCCTTTTGCTCTTGACTTTTGTATTCTCCAAAGTGATGGTCTCTCATCGAAGCTGGCACCTGGACTTAGGTGACCTCTTAACTCCATCTCCAGTGCACTTGTCTTTAATGGTGGGAAATTTCAAAACTGAAGTGAGCAGGTAAATACCTGTACATGCTCCCTCCAGATTCTGTTTGGGCACATCTCACAGTGCACATTTGGAGGTGGGAGGATCTTTCCATCTTATGTTGGTTGTGGGGCTAATCTGATTGCCAGGCTTGTGTAGCCCATGTCTCTACTCACTGAACCATTTTTCTAGCTCCAGTTTTTTTTTTTTTGAAAATACTATATTAGGAGTAATGGAATGGAGATGTAGCTCACTTAGTAGAGAATACACAAGAGCATGCATGTGGCCCTGGTTTCCTTCCTCATTATAAGACCAGGTATGGTGTACATCTGTGATCTTAGCACTGGAGGGAGAGGCAGGAGAATCAGAAGTTCAGAGGCATCCTGGCCTACATGAGACCCTGTAGGTCTCAAAAAAGAAAAAAAATCTTAGGAGTAAGTTACATACTTTAAAACATAGCCCCCTGTGTTGCTGAAGCCAGTTCTAAAGTTGGCTGGGTCCTCAGTCTTCTACCACTGAGTTTCTTCATTGGACTTTGGAGGCCAAGGGCTTTAACACACTGAGCCATCTTGCTGGACCCCTTTTACTGAATTTTCCGTATTTTAAGTTTATTAGCATATATTAATTATATACAATGGGGCTTTATTACGACATTTGTATACCTGTATATGAGGTATCTTATTCATTCCTATCACCCTCTCCTGTCTCTCTCCCACTCTGCTCATCGCCTTCCTCTTCTCAACCAGTTTCCTTTCTACTTTTCATGTCTTTTTTACAACCCACTGAGTTTATTCAGGGTTAGGTTACCTCAGGAGGTGAAGGGTCATTTACAGGAGCATGGACAGCTTATCAATGGCTATATCATCACTGAAGTATATTTTCTCCTCTCCAACATTAACGGCCTGTAGATACTCAGATTCCTTGGGCCTCACACCTCACAGCCTCTCCCCTCTAGGACATAACTGGTTGGCTCAGTCTTGTGTATATCTTAGGCAGACAGCTCCTAAAATTGAAGAGTGAAACACCCATGTTGTGCCCTGAAGTGTTCTATAACACTCCTCGCTTCTAATGTTTACATTCTTTCAGCAGCAGAGGGAATGATAAAGATATCCTGTTTAGGGTTAAGCATTCGGTACTCTTTTAGTCCCAGCACTTTGACCACTTAGGGATTGCTGTGATAACTGTAGTCCACTGCAGAAAGCACCTTCTGACCAAAGCCAACACCAGCACTATTAGCAGGTCATCAGGTTATCATCAGGCTTTTGCACTTATGGAAACCAACAGCATGTGTTTCCCTACTAGTACCTGTGTTGATTTTTTTTCTTTCTTTCTTGATTTTTTTTTTTTTTTTTTTTTCGAGACAGGGTTTCTCTGTAGTTTTTGGTGCCTTTCCTGGAACTAGCTCTTGTAGACCAGGCTGGCCTCGAACTCAGAGATCCACCTGCCTCTGCCTCCCAAGTGCTGGGATTAAAGGTGTGCACCACCACCGCCCGGCGAAATACTCATTTCTTAACTTTCAAGGTAGAATACATGTCATTTGGTTTTTGGTGTGTCCACTGGACCCACATTATCACTCTGTAGTCCGGACTCTTGGGCACTGTGTCTTGCCATACATAGCACCTGCAGTGCTGGGGTCACAGGCAGGTTCCACCATGCGTGCTTATGTGCTTGCTCATTTCTTTATTCGTTACAGTAGAGCATTTATTTCAGCAGTGCTGCAGTAGTGTGTGACCTTGACAAGGTTATTATACTCCAGTGGCCCCTCCAGTGTGCAGAACAATGCCATAGTGGTGTGTAGTATGTGCAGCATGTTGTGTGAAAGGCATGACAGAGTCCACGGAAAGCACATGCAGTAAGTAGTGTTTGCACCTGTCAGTGCACTGGTTTGTGAATCGCTTCAGCATCTTACAGAGGACTTTGGGATCATTACTAAAGGATAATCATTTGTTTTATTTCCCAGAAATTAAGGCCCTGTTTCCACTGTAAAGCCTCTCTCTACCCCCACCCCCACCCACTGTGTGTGTTTGTGTGTGTGTGTAGCAGGTAGCCTTTCCCTTGTTTTTGTCAGGATTGTCTGTTTCCCATTCCTCATATGTGTGTGTGTGTGTGTGTGTGTGTGTGTGTGTTTAAATATATTCATGGGTGTTTTGCTTGTCTTTGTATCACATGCTAGAAGAGGAAGTCAGGTTCCCAGGAACTGGGTTTACAGATGCCTGTAAGCTGTATTTGATACTGTGAATTTAACCCAGCAAGAGCAAACAGTTCTTTCAACCACTGAGCCATCTCTCCAGCCCTCTCATCTTTTTCAGTGGCTTATAAGTAAGTTCGTTGACTGTTTCCTACAGCTCTGGGGTAGAAGAGGGGACCAATATAGTGTCTGCTGTCCTAGAAAGGACTAGATTTGTTTACTTTTTCCTTCAGTTTTATTTCCTAAGCTAACCACATAATACAATAACTTAATAAAAAATGTGAATGGATTAAATGAGTTCGAGTCAAAAGAGCAGTTCTTTTTTCAGAATGTCCTTCTTTAACTGACTTTTCAAAGCTCCTGGTGGCTCTCTTCAGATAAGAACAGGACCCAGCAGCACACTCAGTATCTTGGATGGTTTTAAATGAGTTCGAATGAGATTAGACTGTATTCACTGTTTGTAACTCAAGAATGTAGACATGTTGCCTTGTTATTAACAGTAAACACAACTCTCTTACCTCAAAGGAAATATGAGTTAATTCTTAATGGTTGGCCTACGAATAGAGATTAAGGCTATTCCAAACACTGTGTTCCAAGTCAGTATGGAAATAGTTTCATGGAATTTTTATAGTTTAGGAACAAAATGAAGTTATAAACCAAGACATTTTAGTGGAAACATCAGGTAGGCAGGCTGCAGCAAAGTGGAGGAGTCTGTTAAAGGTTTCAGGTGCTATATGAAGACATTCTATACATTACAAGAAAGGTTTATCTGATAGTCATAAGGATGTTTGATCAGACACTTAGGCAGACGGTGAATGGCTTGTAAGGAGGCTAAAGATAGGTTAAGATCGGATCTGTAGCATTCCAGCTCATTCCACAATCCATGAAGTTCAGTCAGCAGTGGGCGTGACTTTTTTTTCTAGGTACTTTACACACATTATTTTGCTCCAAAAGTCCCCTGTAGAACTGGGGGAAATGACTCGGTGGCGAAGAGTGCTTGCCATGTAAGGCAGACACAGCGTGGGTGTTTATTCCCAGCTGTCTGTCCTATGGAGAGGGGGACAGGAGAAACACTGGAAGCACCAGGTCAGGCGCAGGTAAAGAACAACAGAGACAGACAGAAAGAGGGCGGGGGAAGCTTGTCACCCAGGCTGTCCTCAGACCTCTGCCCACCTGTGCTGTATGCAAGGGAAAGCAGAGGACCCCATGCTTGCAACTCCTTAGTCTCTCCTAAAGGTCTGTTAAATTCATCTTGAAATAGCAACAGAAAATATTTCCAAGATATCCATGACCTCCTAGTGAGAGGACACACATACACTTCAGAACATTAGTAACCTTAAATTTCATATCAGGAATGAGCGCGTTAATATGTATATGGTACAGTTTTTCATGTTTTTGAAGTTTTGTAAATAAAAACAGAGAAGATGGGTGGAGTATGGATAGCTTTTTTTTTTTTTTAATTTTGATTTTAAGATTTAGTTTTAGCCAGATGTGGTAGCACCCGCCTTTAATCCCAGCCCTTGGGAGGCAGAGGCATCTGTGTCTCTGAGTTTGAATCCAGCCAGGGCTGTCTTAAAATAAGACTGTCTCAAAGAAGCAAAAAAGATTTGCTTTTATTTTATGTGTAGTGAGTGTTTTGCCTTCCTTTGTGTTTACCATGTGTGTACTTGAGGCCCAAGGTCAGAAGAGGATGTCAGATCCCTTGGAGATGTGGGTTCTGTGTGGTTGCTGGGAACTAAATCTAGTGCAAGCGAGGTCTCTTAGGGGCCTAGCTATGTCTCCAGCCCCAGGGGTTAGCTTCCAGAGTTGGGAGCCACGATATCATGTTTATTGTATGCCACCAATACTCTCGTGGTCAAATTCATGCAGAGGTACATTGTTATTGGTTGACCCAATGATAGGACTGAGCTTGGAGGGCTCAGGACAGCGTATCTGTGTTATAGTGACAAGGGGCTCTGGGCAGCTGTGCATGTGGTAAGCTGACTGACTAGCAGTGCTGAATGCTGCTGAGGTTACAAGAGAATTAAGTTTGACATAAAAACTTACATGTTTTACCTTCACGTTTAGTACTTTATCTTTAAGCTCAGTAGAAAGGGATCCGGGTAAGGAAAGACTGACCAACCATTGGGTTGTGATGAACCCTCCTTGTAATCTCAGCTAGAGACTGAATAGGGAAAGATGGTAAAACAATGGAGGGAGGGGTGATGATGCACAGATCTCTGGAATTGTTTATTTAGCAGTTACAAGTAGCCTTCTAAAGTAAAAGACTGGCCACAGGAGCAGTTATCTAAGCCAGTAACATCATGCATGACCCTATAGCTGTTGAAAAGTGTCTGATTGTGATGTCTATGGTAATGTTTTATTACCTGGACTGTAGTGTTTCTGGAAACAAATTTGATATAAATGGTACTACTTTTATGAAGTGATTTAGCATGTGCAAGGGTGGGAAAGTTTCTTTGGGAGTTCTCTTGGGTTTGTGGAATTTTTTCTGAGAGGTTGGGAGCAGGAAGGGAGAAGCAAAATTATATCCTCTTTTTCCTAGCTGCATCTGCCCTCTCTGAGTACCTGCACCATTGCTATTCCCCCTCCCCGCAGGAAAAAGGCTGTGCTCTAGTAAATCCTGGTGTTCTCTGCCCTGGTGCTTAGCAGCAAGGTGCTTTTGGCTGTAACAGAAAAGAGCTCTCTTTTCTGTGTAGACTGTTCTCCCCACTGGGTCTGCACTGGGCCCAGGCTTCCCCCTCACACACTCATTCGTTGCCTTTGCTGGGAACCACGTCATTGCTTCAGGGATTAGTGCCCTTTACCTGAGAACTGTGCTTTAATTTTCTGTCATGTTTCGAGGCTCACTGGCATTTTCTTCTCTTGATGCTCATTTTACAGAGTGCTTGGGAGTCCACATGTTTTTGCTGAACTTGTAAAAAAGACTCCTGGATGGTGGATTAACAAGAATACTGACCTGTGGGAAGCTTCATATCTGAAAATACTGGATTTTCACCCTAGTCCAGCAGCTCTGCTGCTCACATAAATACAGATGAATGAAGACCCCATTCGGGAAGACACCTGGCCAGCGGTCCAGAGCTGATGCAGGTAAGCATTGCAGCTCTGCATGTATCTTAGTGTGGTGTACATTTTAGAACATAGAACAGCGATTTCACATAGTACCTGGCAGTGTGTTCTTCTCCATTCCTGGTGCTTTATACCTTGCTGCGCGTGAAGAAAGAGCTTTGATTTCCTGAAAAGGGAACGACCATGCTAAATATTGTTTCTGCATAACCTAGCAATTTATAGGTAACTGGCAAAATTAACAAGTGAATTTCAAGATTCTGCTAAAAGAATATAATAAAATCAAGGCTTTATTTTTACTCGAAGAAGCTGAAATGTTAGAATGTTGGATTTAGTGAGATTTAGGAGATTGAGTAGCTTTGGGACAAAAGGAGGATCTTAACTCACTTTTTAGAATGTTTATTTGGAACAAGTTCACTGGTGTGGATCTAAACTGAAAGAGCTCTGTAATTCCAGTACTCTGAAATGGAGTCAGGAAGACCAGGGATTCAGGGCCATTCTCCATTCTATAGCAAGTTTCAGACCAGCCTGGGCTACATGAAATCTTGTCTCAGAAACAAAACTAAACCAAAAACTAAGCCTGCACCCTTGCCCTGCAACAGGAATCTGTTCTGATTTTTGTTTTGTTTTGTTTTTTTGTGTCACATGACTGAAAGTAACAAGAATGAAAGTGTAGGTTTTTTTGGGAGGTGGGGTGGACTTTGGAGACTTGGTTTTTCTCTGTAGCCATGGTAGTCCTGGAACTTGCTCTGTAGACCAGGCTGGCCTGGAACTTGGGGATCTGCCTGTCCTCTGCTGCCTTCCAAGTGCTGGAATTCAAGGCATGTGCCACCACTGTCCAGCTTAAAGATGTTGATTTTTAAAACCCTCTCTTCCCCAAAAAACAACAAAATAACCTTGCAGAATGTTTTATAAATTAGTAAATGAGCCAGCCAACATCCTGATCTTGCCCGTGGCCCCTAGGGTTAGGATCAAAGGCATTTACCAACCTGCTGTGCTGATAAATAAAACTCTTGAGTATGTAACCTTCTAGGCGTTTGAACATTGAAAGAAGTGTGTGATAAAGTTTAAATGAGGTTATGTTCCAGAACTTGTTGCCCAGGCCTATGACCAACTTGCAGAGTGTTTTCAGCTTAAAGAAGCCCAGCTTTTACAGATATCACCATGGGTAGCCTTGAACTTACCATGTAGACTGTGCTGGTTTTGATTTTACTTGTGGTCTTCCTGCCCCTGCTGCCAACTTCTGGGATTGTAGATGTACATCCACGCCTGGCTTCTATTTTAAAAAATTATTTCATCTCCTACCTGTCTGGTTTTGTATGTTGCTCATTCTTTCCATTAATTCATTCCCTGGTCCTATGATTTGCTCAACCTTTTGGGCATGAATGCCATGTGTGATCTCAGCCACTTGCTTTAGGAGCACAGGGCAGCTTGTCCAGATTATCAGCCTTTAGAGGTAAACTAAAGTGTAGGCCGTTTTTAAGAGTAAGTAAGCCTGAGCCCCACTGTCTGACTGGGCTCTAGTAATTCCAGGAGCACCAGTTGTGAGGTTCCTCCTGCACGGTTTCCTGGATGGGGTCACTGCCTAGGTGCCATCTTCTCTATTTCTCTCCTTTCTAATTTACGGACAGTTGCTGTCTTGTGACTCTGCTCAGTCTAAGAAGTACTGTTGAGATTCTTAGTGTTTTGCTTGTGATAAGGACAGAGGAGCAACTTGAACTCTTTATGAGTTACCAGAAACTGGAGATCGTCTTGGTTGCAATTTAATTTTCAGGAGCTTTGGGACTCCTTGCATGGTCTCTCATCATCAGTCCCTTGACTGTACTGTTCCCAGGCACCTCTGATTTTCAGATCATCCCAGGCAGCCATGTTGCTCTTCTCCAGCGCCTCAGTCTCACTGTGTGGCTTCAACCATTTCTCTTTATCTAAGATTAGACAGTTGCTTTGGCATAATGTTTACTTACCTTTTCTTCTTACCCAGTGAAAAAGCAGGGTCTCAGTGAGAAAGTCAACACTGACATCGTACATGGTGTACAGTGAACTGTTCTGGAATAGAGTATTTATTTAATAAGTAAAGATTTGCTACATATGTTTATGTTGCAGAATAATTGTTCAACTGTGTCTTGCTTTTGTTTATGCTATATTTGTTTAATTATGTAAAGATGTGTTGCTGTTTCTCCTTGCCTGCCTGAGATACCTGATTGATGGGTCAGGGCTGGTGGGCAGAGAGGAAAGGGGACAGACATGGAGAAAGCAGGATGGAAAGTACTTAGATAGGTAAATGAGCCCCAGGGCAGCACATAGATTAATAAGTCTCCATGTTACCATTTGGGGGCTGGCGGTCCAAGAAAGCCTGCTACAGTGAAGTTTTCTTCAAGGGTCAGAGACAGTGGCATTTGAGGTACCCATTTCTAGAAGCCAGCATGTTTTGTGCCCAGAGTAGGATTATGAGGGATGGGGATGGGTTATGAGGCACGGGATACTATAGGATGGGAGAGGGGTGGGAATGTTTGGTACATTGCATATAGTTCTAGCATACCTCAGGAATCCTTTCTTTGCACCTTGTCACAGGGATGTTTGCTCCCACTTCTGGCTGACTTTGTGGCTCTCACATACTTCCTTTTCTTGTTATCTTTGTTGTTATCTCAGTGAGTCCAGGTGGCCCTCCTGGCACCAGGTCCCAACATGCCATCTTTGTCTTTGAGAGCTGCAGTGTTTGCTTTAGTACCTTTAGTTAGTGTTGAAAAGCTGTAGAGGCTCCACTTAAGGGAGAAGGGAGTTTGCACAGAGTGAAGAAGCCTCCCAGAAAACATTCTTCTGCCTAGTGCCGACACCTTCTTCATATATGGCCACTTAACGTAGGCATCCGATGAGTGAAAGTGCTGCGCTTTGTGACCCTAAGCTCAGTGTTGTGTAAGCTCGACACACACGTTCAACTGTCAGGACTGTTTTGTTTCTGTGCAGTTTACCGTGACCTGGTAAGCAAATACATTCTGTATATGATTTCAGCATAGTTTAAGTATATTATTAGACTCATTTGACTCAGCATATGACTAGTGTATCTGGGTGAGTGTTGCTCTGGGGTCCAGAGGAAATAGGTTTTGACGTGGGTTTCAAGCTGTCTGTTGTGGTGCTCAGGTGTTTGTCCTTTCTGGTTTTTCTCCCCACCTGTTAACACCAACTGGCAAGAGAAGAGAGTTTATATAACTAAGTGTACATTATATAGATGTGATTTTTTTTTCCTGTTTTTGTGGATTTCAGTATTCTATAATTAGGCTTGTGTGTATTTAAGGTTATTGTGGCTTTTTGATTAATTAACCATACCATTTTTGAAGTGTCTTTTGTGATCCATGGTGACATTATTTGTCCTTAAAGTTTAAATCTATCTCAGTCCTTGTTCGGTGCTGCTGGACAGAAAGATACTTTGGCTCTCAATAGGTGGGTTGAAGATTGAATCACTGTTGTTGGGTTTAAGTTGTTTTTTTTACAGCAAATCTTAACTTCCCTATACCTATGTGTTTGTTTAGAAGTGCTTTTTGTTTGTTTTGCACTTGTGAAAATATCACCAGTGGTTTTCAGAAGTTAGTTTAGGGGTACTGTGCACAGCTGCCTTTGTGCCTGCACGCATGTGCTTCATCACAGCTCCACCTGCCATTGCTTCCCGTGCTCCTCTTTTTTGCACTCTAGTTTCCCATGTGCTAGGTCTATGGATGCTGCTCTCTGGATCTCTAGGGCTGGTTTCATTTCTCAGTTATTTCTTTTTGTAAGTTTGGGGGGGGTTGTGTCGCTGTGGGCTGACCTTACTGATCTACATAGCCTACTAGTCACCCCAGTGGATCTTCAGTGGGAGTGACTTACTGTATCCTGGTTTCACTTGTTTTCTTGATACTTCCTGAGTCTAGGAATCAGTTGGATGTGTTTACCTTTTAATGCCCTTAAAATGTAAAACAAAAACAAAAACATTTTGTTTTGATCATAACCTCCTTGCTGGCATGTGGCACCAAGGTGGGTTACTTTGTGTGTTTGTGTGTGTGTTGGAGAGCAAACTGACAGTCTTGAGTTAGATACTTAGACTTTTCTTGTCTTATAAATTTTAAGAGAAGTAGTCGGACATTTTACATTTTAAAGATGATTAAGTTTATCAAGCAAGTGTTCAGGATGGATTTTTGATATTCTGTTTATGTAGGCTGCTGTGAATTTCTTGAGTCTTTTGTTGTTGTTTTTTGTTTCTGATTGCCTCATTGGTCCAAGAAGTGTCTAGATGGGATTTGAATAGCTTTATCGATTTGTGATTTCTCAGAATTTACTCATATTCAGATTCTTGTTTAGCCAGAGTGTGGAATGGACCCCTGCTAACCCCCAACTCACTGAGATTTGGAGAGTTCTCTTCTAAGTAGCTCTCCCTGTGATCAGGTGTGTCACTAACTAATTTTGTATGTGTAACTGGCTTTATTTTTGTGGCTGATCTGGAAGCAAAGAACCATTAGGACTGTCATTGTGTCTACTCAGAGTATCTCCTTTTTAGAAGTCAAATAAACATGTGGCTCTAATATGTTGGTGGTTAATGACCTGTTCTAGGATTTATAAAGTGGGCTTTTGTTTTTAATCCACCTTTGACTGTCACTTGCCTCTCTTATAGGTCATGCTGGAGTATCTGCAAGCATGATGAAGAAGAGGACGTCTCACAAGTAAGCAATGCTCATACCTGTTTTTGGATCACTAGCACCAGGACTACCTCTTAGTTCACCTTCTCTTAATGCCTTGTAATTTGTAATTGTGTGTGATCACCCCTGTCCACTTCCTCTCTTTGGTTTGGATAAAGTGTGTCAGCTATGCACTTCAGCTGTTAAAAGCCTTTGAGTCATGGCTGTCCTCTATCTTAATGCAAGCCAACTGCATGGCAGGAAATAACAGTGTGTGTGTGTGTGTGTGTGTGTGTGTGTGTGTGTGTGTGTGCACGCGCACTGGGTGTACGGAGGGGGGCGACATACACACACATGGATACGCACATGTTAAGACCTCTACAGGTCTTGATAGCTGTTAGCCAAGGAGCTGAGCAGAGATATCTGATACTAGGGTTCACCTAGCCAGCTACCATGTTCCTCTTTGTACTTGTAATTTATAGAAAGCATACTCATTTAAAATAGAATTCAACACCTATTTTTCTTTTAATGATCATCATCTCACAGTATAGTCTGAGCTGGTCTAAAACTTGTAATTTTCCTGACTCAGTCTCCAAACTGCTGTGGTTACATATGTGCAAGCATATGTCCTCAGGCCCAGCGGTAGTCATGCATTTAAAGTGACAAGTGTGTTCTAGTTCTGTAGTCGCCATGCAGCGGTGCCTGTACGCCTGTGTCACGGATATGCCACTCTAACTGACTTGAGAGTTTAAGGCATGTAAGTTACTGATGAAGGATGAAGGCCTCCTCCTCTTCTTCCTCCTACCATTGCAGCCTGCAGCAGTTGTTCCCAAGTGATTCACAGTGGATATTTGAGTCCTCATTGCCTCAGTGCAGCTGAAGAGAATAGGAGATCTCTTGGTCATGGGAGGTCTGGTAAAACAGTAGTTCCCTCAGTTGGTGGTTGATGATTGAACTTGTCTCTCATTCACATGAGTGCATAATGTAAACATAATGGTCACCTTAGGAAATGACCTAGAAAACAAAAATTTGGAAGTTAGGTAAGTGTGCCGTTCCCTGAGAACAGAATTGATTCTACCTTGTCTCATCATCTTCCTGCTTTTGCTGTACCCAGTGATGTGATCATTTATTTGGTGTCTCTGCTCATTAGTGTGGTATAAATGGTAAGCATTATCTTGCCTCAAATAGAGAATAACAGTAAGGCAGAAATACAAACCACAAATACTAGACAGTGGGTAGGTGAGAGACAAGTAAAATACCACTATTGTAAGACCAAAGCAGTTCATTCAGAATAGAGTAACTGAAAAGAAGTTAAGAATATTAAGGTACAGTGTTTTAGCATCCTACTTCCTTTTAAAAACCTTTTTTTAAAAAAAAAATTATTTATTTATTTATTATGTATACAATATTCTGTCTGTGTATATGTCTGCAAGCCAGAAGAGGGCACCCGACCTCATTATAGATGGTTGTGAGCCACCATGTGGTTGCTGGGAATTGAATGCAGGATCTTTGGAAGAGCAGACAATGCTCTTAACCACTGAGCCATCTCTCCAGCCCTAAAAACCTATTTTAAATAATTACAGTTGGCTAAACTTTCACTGACTTATGTCAGACATTTGTTTATTGTGAGATATTTGTACACTGTAATTTGCTTAGTAAAGAGCCAAACGGCCAATAGTTGGAAAGAGGTTAGGCAGGACTTCTGGGAATAGAGAGAACACTCACTGGTAGAAGACATAGTTGCTAGCCAGTAGGAGGGAAAACACGAGGCGCAAGATGAAAAGAGAGGTAATGCCATGTGGCTGGACATAGATTAATATAAATGGGTTAGTTTACATTATAAGAGCTGGTTGAGATAGACCTAAGCTAAAGACCAAACTTTCATAAGTCTCCCTGTCGTTATTTGTGAGCTGGCGGCCCAAAGGAAAGTTGGACTACATTTATTTGGTCCCATAGTTGTGTTCTGGATGTGTTTTGTGGAAGGATTTCTTGTTGCCTTTCCTAAGTCATGCTGAACATTCATTTCTCATGGGTTTGACCCCTTCAGGCACAAGAAATAAATACCAACTGCTTAAAACTATCAATGTAATTGGTTGAGATACATGGTAGACATGTATGAAATTGTCAAAAAATAAATTAGCACCCCCTACCCCCAGCGCGCAGCTTAGGGTTCATAGGCATACCAACAAAAAACTCATGTTGGTTGTTCCACGTTGTGGGAACGTCATCTGTTGCCTTCACAGGCTAAGGTCCGAAGCCTTGAAGCCTTGAGTGCATTGTTGTGCTCCAGAAGGTGAAATGAAAGAAGTTTTCACTGCAAATCCAAAGTTACCTTGTTGGGTGCTGGCTATTAATGTCTTGAATGATCTTGGATGGGGAGTCAGCAGGGACACAGAGCTTTGCAGATTGCTTTGTGTCATGGCTGCAGCTTGCCCATATCTGAAATCAAGGGTTGAACCAGATCAGTGAGTGGTTCACTTTTCAACGTAGGCTTCTTCCTACAACAGATTTGAAAAAAAAAAAAAAACCCAATTACAAAACAGAACCTGAGTTCCTCAGCTCTCACCCCTCCATCCTCAACAGTGGCTGTCCTGTTGTTCCTTCTCTACAGTGTGGGGAGACTCAGGGCTACCCTTACAGTTAGATGCTGAGGTAAAATCAGGAGAGCTACAGTCAGTACACACATGCACACATGTCCCTAGGCCATGCCAGGAGGATTCAGGAGTTATCTCTACCACAGGGGAGGAAATGGCATGTGTGTATTTTGATCATTGTCCCTGTTGGGGATCTAATCCAGGGCCTTAACAGGCTAGGCAATTGCTATAGCTGTGTTCTTCATTTTGTTTTTAGTGGAAATCATTTGTGTAGTAGTTGGGCTGGATACCTGCTGGCTTTGAGAGGCTAACATCAAGCACACCTTTCTGGAATTTGTTCCATGAAGTTGTTTGGGATGTGTTAAAGTTGTCTTGAGTGAAAATACAGCTGGGAAAGCATCTGAATGAACTTACAGTGGCTTGTTTTTATTCTTATATATTATGTTAACTCTCCCTCCTCCATTTGAATGGGGGATAGATCTCCATTTCAAGGTACTGCCTTTAAAGGGGAGTGTCATGTGTTTTACTAATTTGTTTAAACTTTTTACCCCCCAAAAATAGACAGTCCCTCTAGTATGAATCCCTAGCTAACCTGGAACTTATGTAGAACAAGCTGGCCTAAATCACAGAGATCCTTCTGCCTCTGCCTCCCAAGTGCTGGGATTAAAGGTGTGCACTACCACACCCAATCCACTAATTTGCTTATAAAGTTTGCCTTGCAATCAAGCATAGGAAGGACCCTACTTTAACTTCAGCACCCTTGTAAAAAGTCAGCTGCAGCAGTGCACATCTGTAAGCCCAGTGCTGGGGAGGTGGTGGGAGTGATGAGACAGGTGGTTCCGTGGAAACTTCTGAGTTCCAGGTTCAATGAGAGAGATCTTGTCTCAAAACAGAGGAGGACACCAGGTGTCAGCTTCTAACCTCCATACACACGTGCATCAGGCATATATACATATGCCTACAGGAATATACATACTCAAGGAGCAAACTGTAAATAAGATAGAAACATCAGTCGTTAATGGAGAGTGTCACTCACTATCCCTCCTTGTTGATCTCTGATGTGATCTCATGTCATTTTCATGGTACCCTTGTCAAGCTGGAGTCATGAGCTTTTGTTACAGATGTGAAAACTGATGCCCAAAGAGATTAAGAAACCTATCTGAAGCTTGACAACTAATCAATAATTGAGCTAGGTCTAGAAGTAGGTTAACTACCACACCGTTTTCATTGAGCTTCCTGCTTGCTTTCATAAATACTAAGGTTGGACAGGTAACCACGAATTTTCCAAGGTATTCAGGAGGACCACAATGTTAATGGTCTTCAATCTGTCACAACATGTAACTCTTCTGTCACCTTGAGTTAACTCCATGTACAGTGGTGTTCCCTCAGTATGTAGATGAACTGGTGACTTTCATGAAGATAACTGTTCTATTTCATCTTGTTATTGTGCACCTAGAAATCACATAAAACAACAGCCGCCAGAGAAACAAGTTTCTAATTGTATCTTGCAAAAAGACCATGATTTTTACTTAACTATTTTCTTCTAAATTTTGTAGAATCCAAAGAAAAAAATGCTTTGGCACAACAGTACCAACTAGACTGGAAAGAATCACCAGTGATTCATCCATGCAGCCAAGTTCAGTCAGTATATGACAGACTGACTAATGGAACTGTGATAATTGACAGACTTATTGTATACACATGGTATATTAAATATTGGCTACCTTTTTTAGAGTTAGTAATGGATTTTATTTTGGGCTTTTCGTATGTACTTCATTTTGTTTGATTCTTGTCCTTCCCTACCATGTTTCCCTCAGACCCCCCCTCCTTTAGCTTTTATGCCATATTTTTTTCTTGTCCCCAATCTACTCTTAAAATCTTTTTTTGCCCCTTTCACTTCTACTTTCTAGTATTAGCTGTATTCCCTCAGAGGTGGAAAACTTAAAATGTAGGGACCACGTATGAAAGAGAGTGGTCTGGGGATCTTTTGCTATTTTGCTTAGGTGGTATTGCTCTGGTATTTGGGATCTTTGTTGCTTTCATATCAGTTTGGGGATTGCTTTTTCTAATTCTGTAAGGAATGTCACTGGGATTTTGATGGGGAGTGCACAAAGTCTGTAGGCAGCTTTTGTTTTCATAGTGTGATTTTTGTCAGTTTGTGAGCACGGAAGATCTTTCCACTCTCTAATGTCTTTGGTCTTATAAAGCTTCCACTGTATAAGTCTTCCATCTGCTGGGTTATTTTTCTTAGTTGGTTTTGGAGCTGAAAAGATGGCTCAGCAATTAAGAGCACTAAATGCTCTTGCTAGAAAATGGGGTTTAGCTCCCAGCAACTACATGGATTAGGACCAGTGCTTCTAATTGCAGTTCCTGGGGAGTCTGACTACCTTTACCTTCTCTGATCCCCGAAGGTTCATGCACATACACAGACATGTAAGATAAATGGCTTTTAAAGGCCTTTAATGTTCATCATCCCTTCTCACATTCCTTTCTCTACCTTGCCCTCTCATCCCTGACCCATTTAATTCTTCTTGTTCCATTATTTCCTGCCCCTTTATGTATTACATTGTCTCACTTGAAAGATGCACTATCCCCAAAAGTTTCTCCTTTGAGAGCTTCATACAGAGCTTTCCTGTTTGTCTGTCACTTGCTTCCAATATTGAGAGAAATGAGTTTTCTTTCATCATAAGAGCAAATATTCTTGCATTAGTCCTTCAGCATTGTGTGTGTGTGTGTAGTCACATGCTTGGGGAGGGACATGTGTGTGCATGTAGATGCAGGTGTTTTCTGTTATATATTGTGACAGTTCTTCACTTGAACCCAGAGCTTGCCAGTTCAGTCTAGCCAGCTTGCTTCAGGGATGTGAGTGCTGGCACGTTTCCTCCCTGCTAGTTCAGGAGGCTCCTTACTCACCGAGTCGTCTCTCAGCCATTTTTAATTTCACTAGATTCTAGAACAGTTGTAGAGCTGAGAAAATCTCAGTGTTAACTTGTTATTTCAGTGTTTACTTTTAAATTATTAGTTTTTATTAATTCTTTGAGAATTTCATAAATGTATTGTGATCATATTTGCCCCCCCCCCGAGATCCATCTTCTCCATCCTCACTTCCCTACACTCCAGACTTTGAGTTCTTTTGTCTTTCTCTCTTTTTTTTTCCTGACTCTTTTTGTTTTGTTTGTTTTTTTATGTAATAGCCCTGGCTGTCCTGAAACTCACTCTGTAGACCAGACTGGCCTCGAACTCAGAGATCTATCTGCCTCCGTTTCCCAAGTGCTGGGGTTAAAAGATGTGTACCCCTCCCCCAGCTGTCTTTCTCTTTTTGAAACAATATTTTTATTAATTACTTGATGATTTTATGCAATGTAGTTATAATTAAAATATAGTTACATCACTTCCCCCCTTTCTTTTTTTTCTTCCAGCTCTCTCCATCCATATCCTCTCCATCCCATCACCCCGAGCCCTCTCAAATTGATAGCCTTCTTTCCATGTTTGCTTTTGAACAGATCTGATAACTAAGTTGTGCTTAGTTCTTGGGACATGACGTTCCATTCTCTTGGATCCCTTCTGTTTCTTCTTTGTCTGGGGTTCATTATATAGTAGACAAAGCACAGAGATGCAGAGAATTGCTTGAACAGGGCAGTGAGCAACCTGAATACATCTCTACCCTCCTTAGAAAGACCCCAGAGTTAGCAGCAAAATCTGGCTTACATTTGTGTTTTTAAAGCATCTTTAAATTAAAAAAAAATGTTTCAAGCAGATAGGAAAAAAATATCTTTTAATTCTTGGCAGTTTTAGGGTTCTTTTCTTTCATGAAGTTGTTGGCTTATGTATGTTTGGTAAGCACTCCTCCAATGAGGTCCATCCCGGGTCTCTTTTCCTATAATTTTAATAGTTGTATAGTTATTTCAATGTAGGGATAGACCTTAATTACTTGGTCAGTAAGATGTGCTGCTGAACATTTTCTTTCAGTAAAGCCCTAGAACACACACTGTTCTCCATGGTGAGGCTTTGGCATGTTGTGCCATACTGGTCCAGGAGAAGGATTCTCTCTGTAAACAGATAAAAAAATATGGTACCCTGAACCGAGCATATGTCTTAGTTATTGTACGAAAGCATTTCTTTGAGAAATTGCTTGCAGTTTCAGAAGTTAGTCCTGGTTATCATAGTGGGGAGTGTTGTGGCAGGTTAGGCAAGCATGCTAGAGCAGTGGCACCAGTAGTAGCTGAGAGCTTGCATCTTATCTACATATCTAAAACAGAAAGAGTGAGGCATGGGCTTTTGAAAGTTAAAGCTCACTCTCAGTAACACCTTTCCTCCAACCAGGCCACACCTCCTAATCCTTCCTAAGTAATCCACTGGGAACCAGACATTTAATCAATTATATGAGTTTATGGGGCCATTTTCATTCAAACGTTCACAGAGTTGTACTGTACACCTGTACTCATAGCACTCAGGACTCTGAAGCATGAGAATCAGTGTGCAAGGCCAACCTGGGCTATCGAATGACTCCCTGCCTCTAAAAAATGAAAAGGGCTAGTGAGATGGCATAGCCAAAAGAGACTCTTGTCGTTAAACCTGATGATTTGGGTTCTGTCCCCAGTATCCACATGGTGGAAGGAGAGAACTAATTCCTGCCAGCCGTCTCCTGGTCTCTACACACAAACCATGGCATATATATACCCACACATGTGCACATAAAATAAATCAAAAATAAAGACAAAATGGTGCCCAATTAGAATTAGAATAAACATTTGGAGTGAAATAGAATAAGGTGGAAAAGGCCTACCTTTAGATACTGACTTCCTGTTTTATTTAATGATTTACTTGAATTGACAGAAAAAACTGTGGATTCAGTGCAATCCCCATTAAAATCTCAGTGCTACTCCTTGCAGAACTGGAAAAACACCCTCAAGATTCATGTGGAAGTACCAAAGATCCTGACTAGACAAAGCAATTGTAAGCAGAAATAACAATGTCTGTTACTTAGGGTTAGGAAGTGGTATGTGTGCTGGTGGAATCCTTTGCATCCTTTCCTCAGCAAGGCACCTTCCACAGCCTCTGTTGTGAGCCTGTTCCTGTACAGGGGCGTTCACTGGGACATGGTCATAAAAATTGAATGAAGGCTTGTGACTGGGTTGCACGAAGACAAAGGTAAAAAGTGTCAATGAGAAGATTCTGGTGTTCTAAGACAAGTGTAATCCCTTAGAAGGGCAGATGTTTGTCCCTAGAAACTGCATGTGTTTAGTAGTCCTCTTGGGTCTGAGGGTCTGAGTGTCGTTTAGTAGTTACAAACTTTTGATAGCTTTATTGAAGCTTTTCTTCTATTTTTATCATCTTGGTTCTGTGAGAGAGAGAGGTTGAGAATTGTGCTAAACCTGTGTCAGAATAGATGGCAGTTGCATATTTTTTGTTTTCTCAGATACTATGAGACTGACCTGTGAGTCACGCCACCAAAAATTCAGAAAAGGGCTTCTCTCTCTCAGACCAGGCTGGCCTCGGACTCACAGAGATCCACCTGCCTCTGTCCCGAGTGCTGGGATTAAAGGCATGCGCCACCTCTGCCCAGCCACAAAAGGACTTTAAAGATTCCTATTTTCAGATACACGTAAACACAAAGTGCAGCAGCAGACCATAATCCCATCAGAGCCAGTTGCTCTGCCGCTGCAGCCAGCTCAGCCACTTCCTCTTGCTGCTGGGAGAGCTCAAATCCTATGAGTTCTGCCAGGGTCACCACCCTCCATTGCTGCTCATCCTTGAGGGAGTAGTCTTCCCTGAATTAGCAATATAAAAAGTGATCATGTGGGAACTAGTAAGGTAGCGGAGAGGGAACAGGTGCTTGCAAAGCAAGCCTGGTGGCCTGAGTTCAATTCCCTAAACCTATTAATGTGTAAGGACAGAACCAACTCTGACCTCCACACATGTATTGTGGTGTGCACATGCTTGTGTGCATATATGCTGTTTGTGTTGGTATTATTAGGAAGGTAGTTAGTGGGAGTTTCTTTGCCTATTTCCCAGGATAGCCTGGAGCTCCCTGTGTACTGCAGACTAGCCTCAGACTTGGCTCTCTCTGTCTCGGCCTCCTGGGCGCTAGGATTACAGAGGGGTGTCTTCATTCCTGGCTAAGGTTTTTTTTGGGGGGGAGGGGGGAAACAGGGTCTTACTGTGTAGTTTAGGCTATCCTACAACTCCTGACTCTCTTGTCTCAGGGTCTGAGTGCTAGGATTAAAGGCTGGTGCTAGTGTCTGAAACTTTGGGGATTGTCAGCTGTGGCTGTCAGGTGCATCCCTAAGCACCCCTTCATTGTTCAAGGATCACTGTTTCCTCTCTTCCTCTGTACAGTGACTGTTTCTGTTACTCCCTGTCTGTCCTGAGTTGAGCTGTGTGTCAGCCTTTGGTGCTACATCTAAGGGACACAGAAATGAGAAAAGTGTTCCCTGCGTTTGGACATGCTTACAATTTTCTACTTGTGGTCTTTCTGCTTGGAAGTCAGCTTGCCCTTCTGGCTCTTGGTTTCTTTCCCAGAGGAGCCCCAAGTTTATTCTTCTGGCATAACATGCTGCTGTCCAGATTTCATTGTTTTACTGTACACGTGATTTGGTATCTTGGCCTGGATGTGCAAAGGATGTGTTTTATGTGGCATGTGTCAGCATGAGCCGTTCTTTTTCTGACTTCCCAGGGATATAGTTTTTGAGGTGTTTAACTTGGGACAGTTTCAGTCCTTGGCATTTGACTGTAGGCTGTGGACAACTTCTGTGAAGTCCTTACCCACTGCCATGTGTTTATTCCTCAGTCTCTGCCTCCTGCCGCCTTTCACTACTCATTTCTGTATAAGCCCCCACATTGCTGTTTCTCCAGATTCTTCTGTGTTTGTCTCATCACCAAAACCTTCAGGTTGTCTGTTTCTTACCTTGCCTAGCTGTTTTCATATTGTCTCATTCTCAGCTTTTCCATTCTGTGATACATGTTCCTCTGTCAGGATCCTCTGGAGCAAGAGAACCAATAAGAGATGGAGGAATATAAAGATTATGAGAAGTTGAGTCATGTAATATTGAGGCAAGGAAGTTCCTTCACTTTCAGTCCTTGAGCTAGAGATCCTATGGAGCTGATGGTAGTACAGTTCTGATGCAGATTTGGAGAACCAGGAGACTGGTGGAAGATCTAGTCCAGGAGCAGAAGAAAACCATGTTCCTGCTTGGGTCTACCACCAGGAATAAAAAGATGGTGTCCTCCTGTTTTTTTGTAGTGTGCAGGCCCTCAGCAGATTGAGTGAAGCCCGTTTGCACTGCTGAGGACACATCCTTTTTCCTCAGCCCAGCAGTTCAAATACCGATCTCTTTCCAGAACATTCTCAGACACCTAATCTTGGCACCTCTTGGTGCAATCACCTGGACAGCTTCTCTTACCTGGCTTCTGTTAATTGCTTAGCGCTGGTAACAGCTTTATCTACTACATGGATATATGTTCCTGGCTAACCTCTACTACCTATCAGAACTCAGTCAAGAATGTTTGTTTCTTTTCTCTTTAAGCTACTTTTGTATATTGTACATCAGAAGTGCGTAATTGCCTCAGCTGTCCTTCTTTATGTTTGCAACAGACCCACTGTTTCCAGGACCTCTGTGCGTGGAAACAATAAATTCCCCCTCCCCTCTCTCTACACACACACACACACACACACACACACACACACACACACACACACACACACACACGGTGACTGTGTGTGTAAAGTGCTTTCTGAATAAGCATAAGGAGCTAAGCTTGGGTCCTCAGATGGGGCATGTGTCTGTAATCCCCATAGTTTGGGGGCAGGGCTAAGATAGATGGATCCTGGGAACTCATTGATAAGCCAGTCTAGCCTAAATGGCAAGTTGTAGATTCAATGAGAGACTGTCTTGGAAAATAATGTGGAAAGCAACAGAGGATGCACATATAAGTGCATGTGTGTACACATACAACCCAAGTATTAGCATTTTGTGTAAATATTTAAATCACTGGTTTGATGTTGCTGCAGTATTTCTAATATTACATTATTACTTGTCATAAACTGTTAAAAGGTGCTTGTGAGTTATTCTAGTATGTGAGGAAATTGTGCTTCTGAGCGAACTCTGTAGTCCAACTGTGTGTTGGTTAGTTTATTTCAGGGTTACCAGGACATAAAGAGGAATAAAATGTTAAGTCGTGGGGTTTTTTGTTTTGTTTTAATTTTGTGTTGGGGAGTGCCTCCGTCAGGTATGTTGTGTACTCCATGTGTGCCTGATGCCTAAGAAGGCCAGAAGAGGACCTTCACCATATAGATGGCTGGAAAGCAAACTGGGTCATCTGCAAGATTAGCTGATGCTCTTACCTACTGAGATATCTCTTTAGCTGTTTGTTTTTGAAGCACATTTGGCTCTGCAGTCTAAACTGGCCTGAAACTTGCATTCATTCTGGCTCACAAGTAGGAGTTTACCCATGCCTTAGGGTCATGTGTAATGATGAACATGCAAGCTAGTAACTGTATTGGGTCCAGATATGCATATTTGTGAGAATAATACATTGTATGTGTGAATACAGAAAACATCGGACCAGTGTGGGACCAAGCAAACCTGTGTCCCAGCCCCGGCGGAACATCGTAGGCTGCAGGATTCAGCATGGGTGGAGAGAGGGCAACGGCCCTGTCACCCAGTGGAAGGGGACTGTCCTGGACCAGGTGCCTGTGAATCCTTCCCTGTATCTTATAAAGTATGATGGATTTGACTGTGTTTATGGACTAGAACTTAATAAAGATGAAAGAGTTTCTGCACTTGAAGTCCTCCCTGATAGAGTTGGTAAGTTTTTAAAGTTATTCTTTTAAAAACCTTATTTTAAAAAGTGCCAATTAAATGCTTTTTGATTCTCATTATTAGTGTTTATTACTTCTATCAGACCTCAAGCACCTCTGATAAACATTTACCACTTATAAACACAGAAACTGACTCGGAGAAGATGGTTTGAAACTACAGTTAAGGGCCTTAGGAAGGATATAAATATGGATCTTTGATTTAGAGATTTTCGGTTTTCCAGTTGCTTGTGTTGTCTGTGATGGTTATTGGCTCACTGACATGGCATGTTGACTTGACAGCTCAGGAAATCGTAGGTCATTTTGGCTTGTTGTCTATTGCAAACACTAAATGTCCTTGGAAGCATCCAGGATGAGAGTTCATTCTTCAGTAAGCTTTGCAGGTGGAAAACTTGTTCTGTCCTGTGGTCTCAGGGTTACCTTGTAAATGTCCCTTAAGGCACAAAGTTTAAGTTAAAGGTAATGATTATTGATGGCAATTTTAAGTAGGACATTCACAAGTTAGTGTTACTTAAAAGTGTATGTTTCAAAATGTTTTGCTGCTGCTAACTGCTGCTTCTTAAAATACTGATGTATATTCTTTCAAAGTTGCCTTTAAGTCTTTGTGCCATTTGAAAATTAGGCCCCACAGTTCTGAAAAGTCTTCTCATTCTTTGTGAAGTTCCATTTTCACAGAGTTTTTACATTTTAATCCTCTTTTTTCAGCATTCTTTTTGAGATAGGATCTAAGGCTATAACACTTTTCTAGGGCAGAACTACTAGATCACTTGAGCCTTGCCGCATGGTCTCCAACGTATGAGCTCAAATGGTAGGTCCTCTTGTCTCGGCCTCCTGACTGACTAGCTGGGATGGTGGGCGTGTGCCACACATCTGGCTGTCAACTTCTAGTGTAACTGAGGTCAGACTTCCTCCCAGAAATGTGGATATTAAATGTCTTACTGGCTCCTTAGAAAACTGTAACTGCATGCTTTGGTTGTGTTACGTGGTGGTAGGCATCTTCTGACCCAGGATTTCAGTCTGTCTGCTTTCTAGGGCAAAACTTCTCTCATGAATATTCATAGGACAGGAACAAATCTTGTGAGCACCCTGACTGTATGTCGTCAAGGGTGGTATGTATTTTTTTTTATAGATTTGGGTTGTCTCGTTTGTCAGAGGACATGGATTATAGTTGTAAATTAAAACACTTTGAAGAGAGGAGGTCAAATGGTGGTTCAGATCAGCAAGATACTGTGTCCCATATAGTTAGTAAGTAGTCCACTGCCTCAGCCTCTGGAGGGCTAGGATTATAGATGCGAACAACCATACTTGACTAGACATGAACTCTTAACTTTAGTGCTTACTATGAGAGTAGAATCTAGAAAGTTACTTGCTTTTTGTGTTCTGTGTAGGAGGAAACAGTCTTCTAGTCCACTTCAGTGTGTACATTGAATTTTAATTATAGTGATACTAGAGATGGCGAAAAAGCCAGCTGAAGAGACTGAAGAGCATGTGATGGTGTCAGTGGTTCCCAAGGCAAGGTCTGTGGACCCTTAAGGTCCCTAACCCTATTTCTTCAACATTAAGATAAGAATTTGTACCCCTTACCCTCAATTATTCACAGTTGCAATGTGGTGTTCCTTCTTCTATAAGAAAAGTCTGCATAACTCATCATGCATACACACACATAGACACACACACGAACCAAGTTTGATAAAGAAAATTGCAGAATTTATTTTCTGCATCATTTTGTACATGTGCTCTCCATTCTTGTCTTTAGGGATTTGACTGCTTTGGATTTTTTTTTTCTGTGACTTATTTCGTCTAGTGGCATGTACTAGTGTTCATTCGTCCACAAAGTAGCACATGGCAGGAATTCTTTCCCTTTGAATACTTAGAGTCATACTCTGGTATAAACCCCATTTTGTTTATCCATGACCCTTTTCATGTTGGAAGCTGCTGTGGGATGTGGCTATCTGTGACTTCTCTAAAACTTCCTATTCATTTGGGTGATTTCCCCCAGAAGTGGTTTTGCCTAATCATAGGGTCTTATAATTCATGTTTTCTTAATGGAATTAATTGCCACAGTGTTCCCTGTGTTGTGAGGCTTACAGCCCCAGCAGCAGTGCACAGCGGCTTCAGCTCTCCAACTCCACCACCATCACCTAGTGATTTCTGTTGATAGTAACCATCTATAGGTGTAAGGATAACAGTTAAGGCTGTGTGTTCCTGCATGCTTGTTGCCATTTGTATATCATCTTTGGAGAAATGTTCCTTCAAGTTTCATTTTTTTAATCAGAAGAATTTTGTGCGGTTGTTATTGTAGAGTTGTAGTGTAACAGTTTAAATAGTTTGAAGAGTTTAATGGTAATTGGTTCAGACTGTTGGAGCTGACCATTAGGGAGTTACTGCTTGCATACTTTGTAGTATTAGGTGAGTATCTAGAATTATCTGGGGGAAAACTCACATCATTGTGAGACTGGATCTCATGTAACTGGAAACAGTAGTTTGAATGAAGTCGTTTTTAAAAACTACACATTAAGGGAACTAGAGAGATGGCTTAGTAACTTAAGATGCTTGTTGAGAATTAAGAGGACCATACCCACTGAAGAGGACAGACATCCAGCAAATGCCTATCACAACAGTTCCAAGGGATCCAACATCCTTCTCTGTCCTCTGCATATACCCAAAAACATACTTGTATTCATCTATAGCTATCTTTTTAAAAGACATTTTAACTAGGTATTAAGGTTTGCAAAAATGTGATTTTTTTTTTTAACTTTTAATAGTTTTTATTGATTGCTGGCTTGAAGAAGCCATTGATGTGTATGTGCTCCTGTATGTTTTAAGTGTCCTGGGGGGGATTTGTGCTGTTTCTGATTACTGTTACATATGTAATACCATAAACAGGTTGTGTGTGTCTCCTAATTAAATTGAGTAGCAGTATACTTGCCTAGCTAGAAAATATGAATTTCTTTTTCTTTTGATTTTTAATAGAGAAGCTGGATAAGTGACTAGAAAGATCTGATTATTTTGAAAGACAGTTGTCTAAAATGTGAGGACTGTTGAGACATTAATATCAATAGGACCCCTTATAACCTGCCTAGTATTAAAAACAACACACAGAAACAGAAAGCCTGGCAATGTTGTACACACACACACACACACACACACACGGCCTATCTCATGATACCACACAAGCAGTCTGAAACCGCTAATTGCTTGAAACAGGAAACGAGCCTCTGCTTCATCAGACTGTCCAGATACCTACCATGTCAGCAAATCCATAAAGTAAGACAACTTTAGGTGATGAGGACTTTTAACTAAGAACAGAACAACACATGATGAGGCTGGTGGTGCCATTTGCCCCTGGTTGTCCTTTTGAGCTCTAGAGACCTTGCGGAAATAGCCTGTCCGCTGAAGAAGGAACAAAGTTTGTTTGGGTAGATGGGGTATGCCTCAAAGAGAGGATGGAGTTAGGGGCTGAAGGATGGCGACAAGGTGAGAAAAATTTAAATGATAAATGGCAGTTTTCTCTAGATAGTGCAGTATTCACTCTGGTTACTATGGAGAATAAATTGTAGGCATAAGTGTAAATAACTATTATCAGAACATGAAAATAAAGTGATGAGCGAACTTCCAGTTTCTTCTAAGACACTAGCAAAATGTTATTTCTTTATGTTATTTATGTGAGGGTGGATGGGCTCATGGAGAGTTCAGAGGACTTCATCAAATGTTACTAAGAAAGGGTCAGCACCGTGTGCCTGTGGGAACTCTGTTCTTTCTGTGAATTGGATACTAACTCATAGCTTCAGGTAACTGCTAAATAAGCAGTAACAAAACCACTTAAGACCTGTGGTTTAGATGGAACTGAATCTAAAAATAAGAACAAAACAGATTATTGTTCACCTTGGGTCAGATTTCTTCCTCTTTAGTCCCTATCTGTGCCAGCCCTGCGTTTTAGTTTTGTAGTTGCTTAGATCTCTTGGCCACGGTCATATTCACTAATGTGGAAAACTTGTCTCTGTTAGTAAACACTTGCTCAAGTGTTTTGCTCTTTTAATTCCAGCCACATCTCGGATCAGCGATGCACACTTAGCGGACACAATGATTGGCAAAGCAGTGGAGCACATGTTTGAGACAGAGGACGGCTCTAAAGATGAGTGGAGGGGGATGGTCTTGGCACGGGCACCTGTCATGAACACATGGTTTTACATCACCTATGAGAAAGACCCTGTCTTATACATGTACCAGCTCCTAGATGATTACAAAGAAGGCGACCTCCGCATCATGCCTGATTCCAGTAAGTTGGCCACATCAGCAACTTTTGAGTTTGGTGGTTTGAAAGGAATTAATATTTTAGCTAAAGTATTTGAGTAATGGGTTTGCAGGTGTGTATTGAGTAGTTGGGTTTTTTTGTGTGTACAAACTTTTCCTTGTGAATTTTAGATGATAAAAATGTTAGGTCAGTTGGAAAGGTTATATTAAATTTTTAGAAATATTACAATGGAATTCTTTATTAGTGGAAAGTATGCGACCAGGTAGTGAATAAGGTAAGTCCATTTCATTGTTTATAGCAGCTGTTTTCTCATTGTCAGTCTGGCTTTTCCTACTTTTTCCCGATTTATTTTGCAGCTGGTTATCTACAGTGATAATTTAATCTCAATATTAGACTTCAGAGAATAGTAGTTTCAGAAAACTTAATTGGAGGCTTGAGATACAACTCAGTACTACAGATGGGGCTTGCCAAGCATGAATGAAGTTCTGAGTTGAATTCCAAAGCCACAACAAAACAGAACTGAGCTGGGGAGGGAACATTTCTTAGCAGCTACACAGACAAAGTGAGAATGGTGGAGCTAATGTAGAGTGACCTGGTTTTAGGAAGCTTAGTTTTTGTTCTTTGAGAAGGTCTCATGTAGCAGAAGTTGACCCAGAACGTACTTTATAACTCAAACTGGCCTTGAACTCAGTCCTCCTGCCTCGGGCTCCAGAATGCTGGGATGTGCCCAGGCAGGTTTTGCTTTAAACAGAGCAGTTTTCATTTTGCTGTCATTTTTGTGCCCTGAAGTCAGTGCAGTGCTTTTTAGTGTAGTCACAGATATTTGTGCTCATTGAGGAAGTTAGCTTCAGAATACTGTTCCATCAGAAAGGCCATGCTGCTCACCGCCCTTCACCACACCCCACTTTTTGAGAGGCACATCTTGATTTTTCTGCTTCCACTGTGCCCAGCTTTTCTTTCTCATCTCCCTATCCTTTACTCATAGCCCTAAACAACTGTGGATACATTGACTTTGTGGATAAATTTTCCTGTTGTGGACTCCACCGGAATGGATTTTATGGGACCTTTTGTGACTTAGTTTTTTTTGTTTGTTTGTTTCACATAATTCCAGGGTTTCCTCGTGTTGGACCATGCTTTAGGATTTCATCCTTTATAAATAGTATTCAAGTATAAATTATTGTATGGAGTATACCCTATTTCATTTGTTTAGCTGTTGATTCATATTTGCATTGTTACTATGTTTTGGTTTCTATGGATATTGGTGCTTTATAAACATTTGTATCTGAGATTCTCTGGGATTTTGAAGTGAAATTGCTGGTCTTAGTGGCAACTCCAGGTTTCATTGTTCCGTTGCACCTCTTCACATTGCCTTCAGCAGTGGGCTAGGATCTGCTCTCTTCATGTTCTCACCAGCACTCTCTTTACAATTCATCCTAATAGTTCTCTAGTGAGGATGAAGTAGTCTCCTGGGTGGTTTGCTTTGTTTCCCTGGTGACTACTGATGTCACAGGGATCTTTGTGAGCTTACTGTACATTTGTGTATCTCTGGTGACTTATTGTTTAGAGTCAGCATTCTAGATACTAGTCTTTTACTAGAAATTAGATTTACTATGTTCTTCTGTGGGCTCTCTTTTCACTTGGCAGTGCCACCCAGAGAGTTGCGACAGTCTTGCTATGTCGCTTAGGCTGGCCTTTACTTTGCCATATAGTTCAGACAGGCCTCAAACTCTCCATCTTCCTACATTAGCCCCTGAGGTGCTAGGATTACAGGTGTGCATTGCCATTTTATCTCTTTTCACTTCTTTGATTGATCTTTGATACCCAAGTTTTTTTAACTTTCAGGCCCAGTTCATCTGTTTTTGTTACTTGTGCTTTTGGTGTCTTGAACATTGCAAATTTTATAATTGGATTTTTATTATTATTATTAAATTGTGGTATAGTGTGAAGTGAGGATGTAAGAGTTCAACTCATTCTTTTTATGTAGCTCCCCTTGGACTTAGCACTTCTTGTTGAAAAGACTGTCCTTTCCTCCATAGAATGGTTTTGGCACCTTGTTGAAAATCATTTGGCTGTGGATACGTGAATGTGTCTGGACCCCAGTTCTGTTCTCCCGTTTCTGTGTCTGTCCTTGCAGCTCCCACACTGTCTTTATTGAATTGCTTTGTAGTAAGTATTGACATCAGAAGTACGAGACCTCTCCCTACTGCTTCCTAGGACTGTCCTGGCTGTTCTGGGTATCTTGCAGTTGCATATGAATTTTAAAATCAGTTTGCTAATTTTCATAAAGAATTCTGTTGGGGTGCTGACAGCATCAGTGTTGTGTGTCTGCAGAATATACTGCCCTCTCATGTTCATAAATAGTAACAAGTCTTGCCAGCCTGCAAGTGAGGATGCTTTTTAAAACTTTGAGCTCTGTGATGGTTTTCAACCAAGTTTTATAATTTTCAGAGCCTAAACATTTCCTTTCTTTTGCCACTAAGAATTTTTTTTAAGCTACTATAAGTGGAATTGTTTTCTAAATGTGATTTTTTTAATAATCCTGTTCATTTAATAATTAGTTTTTGTTTTGTTTTGAAACAGTGTCTTGCTATTTAACCAAGACCTCAAACTCAAGATTCTCTATCCCTGCCTCCTGAGAGCTAGAATTGTAGGTATAAACCTCCACCTATATCAGGCTGAACCGCTTCTGAAAGGACTGCTTCCTCAGACATGTGGTTAGCAAACACTGTTAAGTGGTATGGTGGTCATCTCAATTTCTTTTTAAAAACCTTTTTTAAAAGTTTTTTTCTATGAAGAAATCAGTTAAGGAACTTACTGATAACTCTTCTCTGGTCTGGAATGACTACTTAATTTTTTATTAAAGTTTGTTCATTTTTACAGAGAAAATTATTTGTGTACTCTAGGATTTATGTTCCGAAGAGTGTTCTTTAAAAGCATTCTCCAACTGTAGAGGAAGATCCATCAAAGCAAGTGCTGTTGAGCTAAGAATAGATGTGCAAGTCCTTCACACATAACGCTGCAACTTTTCCAGCCACTTCTTGATCATCTCATGCCTTTCCAAGCTTCTTCGTTTCCTGTCAGTTGTGTGGAGGTTTATCACCTGTTAGAATAGTGCTGACATTCTAGTAAACTCTGAAGCAGCCCTGTCCCTGTGGGTTGAATCCGGTCCCTTTGCTGGCTAAGTAAACTTCAGTAGACATTTAGACCCTCGGAGGTCCTGTCAAATCAGCTGGCATTATGCATTTGGAATTCCTTGGTAAACTTGGAAGTTTCTGTGGAGGTGTGTGGTGATAATAGGGCAGTGCCACCCATGGGAAAGGAAGTTTTGAGAAGATACTTCTTTTTTCACTCTGTACTTTAAAAGAACTGATCATGTGCAGGGGTTCAGTTTGTATTGTGTGATTGTACCAGAATCACTGTAGTGGGTCTCAGATGGCCATTTAGTTAACGGCTTGCTGTAGTTGGAGGGAAGATGTTTATGTAGACATGCTACATGCACCACACTAGGAAGCTGTGTTAGTAGACTTCTGTACCTTCATGCCGAGGGCTCAGAGACTGTTTGCACACCTGGGATTTGGCCAGCCTGAAGCCCATCTGCTTCTCTAAAAGCTTGGCTCTTCTCTGAACCTCTAAAGAGTGCTTTAAAATGTCTAGTGACTGCTTTGTGTCCCTACCCAACTTTGTTTTGTTTTGGTTAGTGGTGGCTTGTTGTCATTCTGTGTTTTCCCAGAGGTAACTGCAACCTGAGGCTCTTGTGGATGGATGGTACAGGTACCTGGGCCGTCCTCAGGGATCTGTTCTGTTTTCCTGGTCTGGGTGAAGTTCACCTAGTGCTTGCTTGTAAAGTGTGGAGAATTTATTTCTATTATACTGAAACTGGGTGGAATATGGTTAGAATGCATTGAAGTTGAGGAGAAGGAGCTTTCAGACTCACAGTGATGCCTCAACATTTTAAGTGAGCAGCATGTTCTCAGGAAGCTCGGCAGGAAAGTCTATTTCAAAGCCATTTAAGCTTAATTTTAGAAAGTTGTAGTTATAATTTAATTTGATCCCAAGGAGTCTAGGTTATAATTTTAAAATCATTCATATATCTGTCTGAATGAGGTTCAGTAAACCGTGTGAGTGGTGTTTTGCTAAAGTACATTTCAGCTATTAATTTCTGGACTGCCTTGACCATTTTGGTGCATTCTCATAGATGACTAATTGGGACATTGACCATATGCCTGAAATATTTACAGAATGGCCCTTTAAGAAAGTGTTGACCAGGGCTGGAGAGATGGCTCAGAGGTTAAGAGCACTGACTGCTCTTCCAAAGGTCCTGAGTTCAATTCCCAGCAACCACATGGTGGCTCACAACCATCTGTAATGAGATCTGGTGCCCTCTTCTGGCATGCAAACATACATG